>OZ038490.1:98416085-98433585 GCA_964036315.1 Acanthosepion esculentum | reverse complement strand
TGAAAAAATCGATTATTTCCACTATCGATGGGAGTTGGGAAATGCAAAGACGGTCTTGGTCTTTTCACTAACTTGGAGCATGTGTATGTAAATTTTGGTGTAAATCCGTCGAGAATTGCGCCCGTGCATTCGCTACACACTCACACACATCCTGCATTTTTATATATATATATATATATATATATATATATATATATATATATATATATATATATATATATATATATATATTATTTGTAGTCGATTTTCTGCTGGTAGGTATCATTATGTTTCCGGCTTTATTAATACAATTTATCTTATTATTTTTATTAATTGTGTAAATCCTGTTAGCTTCTCTATAGCGTTATACAGGGTGTACATAACGTCTCTTAACAATTTAGAAATTTATTGCAGCAGTAAATGAACAGACAAATATGATGTGGAAATTGTCACAGAATGAAGGATTTCAATGTATTTCTCTCCATCACGTAATTATTGAGAGCTCCAAATTGTAAGACTCATAATTATGCTAATGGAATATTACATACCTACCTGTCACCGCCCCCACCCCCGGGGATAATGCACTTTTCATGCATAATGACCGCTTAACCAATCAGCATCTTAGTTTCAGCAAACAAAGCGTTGATTATCTTTATTTGTTTTTTCTAAACGGCTAGTTTATCGTAAACGGTTGTTAGTTTATTTATATATTTGGATGTATTTAGATCAATTTATTATACTTGTTGTTATTTATTTGTTACACTATATATGTTTTTTGGCTTTCGATTTTTAAGTAACGTATATTATCTTTTATTATTTTTTTTTATTTTTTATCGTTATATAACAGTCATAACTTTCGTCCGTTCTTTTGTTTTGATTTTATTTCGCATATTATAACAGGTGTGGTTTTGTAATTTGTTTGGAGTAATTTATTTTGCTTATTTTATTGTTGTTTTGTTTGTTTATATATTTATTTATTTTTCTATTTTAAGTTACGTAGTAAAAATTTGTTTTCATGTCTGCATTTTGAGATTAGCTCGGATCTTTTATTTAATAATTTATTTTGATCTGGGAAGGTAATGATAGCTATTTTTTCCTTATTTTCCAAGATATTTTTGGTGTGGTGTGTGTTTTGTTTTTTATTTCCCAGATATACTTAGAAAGCATTGTGCTGTTCGCATATTTACTATTTGTGAAAGATATTTTGTGTACATAATTTCTTTGTTTCCATGGTCCTTCGTTTACTTCTATGTATACTTTTTCTTTATTATCTTTGTCGTGGCTTGATAGTTTACGTTGTTTTGTAAACAACTACCGTTTAAGCGACATTCGTTTTTTATTCTGCAGTTGCACGTGGGTTTAATTTGTTAATGTGGTTTGTTAATAATCTTCCTGTAGTGCTTTTTTATTATTTGTGCCATGTTCTCGGTGCAACTGTAGCTGATTTTTACTGTGTTTTTGTTGAATATTTTGTGTAGGGTGCTTGATTCCGGGAAGTGTTTGTGTAAAAGTATGAAGAATATTTTCCTATGTTTGTTTCTACGTTTTTGCTGTACGGTGGGTTGAACCATATGATATTTCTTTTCCCGTTGGTCTTTTTTGTGTTGTGTGGTGAGTATGTGAGTGTTGCTGGGAATCCGCTATCCGCTGTTTCGTAGTCTTTCTTAGCTTTGTTAAATATAGATTCATCGGAAGAATTGTCGGAAAGCCTGCGGTTAATCTGAATTATTTGATTATTTAATTTGAAGTAATACACACACACACGCACACACACACGCACGCACACACGCACACACACACACACACACACATATATATATATATACATATATATATATATATATATATATATATATATATATATATATATATATATATATATCTTATTATACTGTAGACTTCGTATTTGAAATATACGGCTAATTTTTATTTATTATTCAGTGTGTATTACTTTTATCACGCTGTCTTTTTTTAAATGCGTTCATCTCTTTCAAATAGGAAGTGTCCACTAGAATACCGTAATAAGTAACAAACATTTCGGATTAATACATATATATATATATATATATATATATATATATATATATATATATAGATAGATAGATAGATAGATAGATAGATAGATATATAGATAGATAGATAGATATGAAGAAATATAGTCTTAAAATGTGCTATATTTATGGGATAAAGTGCTCAATATCAGAGATAGAGCGTGTGTAAATATAAAAGAAACATAGAAGTCAACACTTAGAGGCGACAGCCTGTTTCATGCTAGATTGAAGGCCTGACGATTGCATCTAGCATGAAACATACTATCGCCTCTAAGTATTGACTTCTTTGTTCACTTTTATATTTATATATATATATATATATATATATATATATATATATATATATATATATATATATATATATATATAAAGAGAGACAGAGAGAGGCGTAGATAAATAAATAGATAGACAGATAGATTAGAGCTGTATTTTCATGGGATATAAAATCGATTTTTTTTTTTTTGCTCGGTCTAGACAGTTCAGGTATCAAGCACTTTACTGGGTAGGTAAGTTTATTTTCAGTCCTTTTTCTCTTTCTTTTTCAGTTTTGCACTCTTTTTTCTTGACTGCATCTGGATAAGTGTTTAGGCTTCCTCGAACGTTTTTTTTCCTTGAATATATATATATATATATATATATATATATATATATATATATATATTAGAGAAATATTTGGCGATAGTAATTGTGGGGGAAACTCGGACGAATTTAGTTACATCATGGAATTTGAGAAGAGGGGCGCTATATTGAGTTTAATTCGTTACCTCTTCGAGGACCCTTGCTACAGTTGCGTCGTATCGTAAAGGTCGGGGTTAAATTCTCGGTAGAGGAGGCGCACTGCTGATCTGTATGTGCGCTGCTGGTGAGGTTTCTTCTAGATTCGTTGAATTAATTAATTATGATTATTTTAAATCCTCCTAAAAAATTTTATCGTGTATATATATATATATATATATATATATATATATATATATATATATATATATATATATATATATATATATACACACATATGTGTATGTGTGTATATATATGTGTGTGTGTGTGTTGTGTGTGTGTGTGTGTGTGTGTGTGTGTGTGTGCCTCCATGAAATGGCTAAAACAGAGCATAGCATGTTGAAAAAGACGCCAAACTATACGAAAAGAAAATTTTATCGTCTATATGTTCATATTATTATTAAAGAGGAAAGATGAAAGTATCTTTGGGGTATTTTCTACATTTTTTTAATCGTTCCTAGCACGTCCGAAATTTTCGTTAAAAATCTTTTTTTTTTTTTGAGTCAGCAAAATTGACAGATAATCAATCTTGAAATCCATTTTTTCCATTTTATAAAAAAATGAAAATTTCTGTTTGAAATTCTTTGAAAAATAAAATAAAATTTTTTCAAATCTCATTTTAAGAAAATCAGCAATTATAATGTTCATTTAAAATATTTTGAAACAAGTATTATTTAGTTTCTGTGCCGAAAATATGCAGTTTAAAAATAAATC
Source organism: Acanthosepion esculentum (assembly GCA_964036315.1). Classification (NCBI taxonomy): domain Eukaryota; kingdom Metazoa; phylum Mollusca; class Cephalopoda; order Sepiida; family Sepiidae; genus Acanthosepion; species Acanthosepion esculentum. Next base: position 98,430,064 of record OZ038490.1, on the reverse strand, counting down.
AAAGCAGGTCATGACAGGTCTTAACATTTCGCGTCACTTGACGGGTGATGAATGACCTATTGACAGATTACGTGAGGACAATTTATTCTACGGAAGGAAAGTGAAATTATTTAGATTTAAGTGAACAAATTATTTACCTCGTTCTTTTTAAATAAAACTTTCAGCGCTCTAATTTTTTTTGTACTTAGCTTCCCCCTTTACGCTCAAGAAAATTTATGGAATATATATGTGTTATTTGTATTTTCATTTATTTTATTATTAATTTTGATATTTTATTCATGGAAAAATTCCATAAATGAGATTAATAATTAATATTTGAATAAATTGAATGAAGAAACAATGTCATCATTGGGTTTCAGATCTAGAATTGAAACAGAAACTAATTAGGAGCGAAGTATTAATCACAAAGCACTGTAAATATTCCTTGAAACAAAAAAAGGAATATATAAAAATGTCTAGTGGTATTTTGATAAATAAATGGATGATGACAAAGAAATCAGTGCTTGGTGGGGAATGTTTTCTTTGCTATTTCTTATTTATAAGAAAAATGTGTAAATGAAATGAATTAAAATCTCAATGAAGTCAATCATTAAATTCAAACAATATATTGAAAAAAGTAGCTATTTAAAAAAAAATAAAAACCAATTTAAATGGTACTTACTTTAATTTCAGTGTGAAAATGAAACCTGGTAATGGAAAAATTGAAATAAGACGACTCACTGAAAAGTGTAAAACAACTTCACAATTTTTTTTAATTACTAAGAACGTTAATTCAAAATGCTCAACATCTGTTTCCGTACTTTATAATTACAGCCCGATTATAAACACACAATTACATTTCTTAAATTCTTCGGGTCTTATGATTAGTCAAAACGATACAATTTACAATGTGGCAAAAAAGATCTCATAACTTTTAACTAATTTCATAATATTTTAACAACTTAAATGTAAAACTTCAAGAAATAACAAATAATTGTATTAAAAATTCATTTTTCACCGAAAAAGTTTTGGTTTCAGAAAATATTGTCCATATTCATAAAACAAATAAAAGCAAATAAAAGCATTTTAAATTAAATAATATTTTTGTTTTATTGAGTTTTGTATGATACAAATCAGGGCAGATTTTCATGTAGAGGGGGGGTCCAATAATAATAAAAAACATGATTTGCTTTCCTCAAAGCCTTGTGCTCTTAATATAATCACTAAACTGAATGCGACTGAATTTCTTGAGTTTTCATAAATTTAGTTATGGGCAGGGTGTAATGAATATAAAAAAAAATACTGCCATGACGTTAATAAAAACATATTTATAATAATTCCGATCATCTGTGAATAGTTTCTGCAAGTTTCCTTAACATCAGACAATTATTTTAATTTTTGCACGATTTTCCAAATTAATGTGTGTTATACAAAAAAAAAAACGTGCTAAAAATTGTATATGTTATTTTACTAGTTACAGTGATACAAAGAGAAACAAAAGTTTTTTAATCAAAATTTAGAATGTTCTAAAAAAAAAAGAAGGAAAATTTAAAAATGAATAATAAAAAAACTGTGGTCTTTTCTCTTAATAATAAAATAAACATTTATACGACAAATTTTTTTCGTCAAGTTTGAGGTCATTTTCATCATGCTATGCTCCCTTTCTAGCGATCTCATAGAGTACATATATATATATATATATATATATATATATATATATATATATATATATATATATATATATATATTAATACATGTCTCGTTAAATAATATAGATAAGCGTTGTCTATATATTTTATGCAATGAAAAAAATTAATTAATTTGTATTAATGAAAAAAATGCTGCCTAAATACACACAATATATATATATATATATATATATATATATATATATGTTGAGATATGGCCAACTTATTTTTGACAAATTAAATTCCACGATTCCGAATGAATTTTATCACAACCCGTTATATCCATCTGGAATTGTATAATATTTTCTGTTTTTTCTTGACTACGTCATTTAGACGAATTTGTGTGCAAATGACATTGGCCTGGCGTAAAAATTTTTTTTCAAATGGTTGTTATTTGTCCTTCAATCGTTTGGGTATTTCCAAACCTCCACTTATAATCAAGTTTTTCAACTATGTTCTTAGCAAACGTTTCACAGGCATCAATAACGACTATAAACTTTATACGCTATTACTTCCTTAGTTACCGGAAAATTTTGAGAGGGTCATCTATTTTCTCTTTTTTACGTCGACTGTGCGGTCTCCGAGTATATCAACATTAATATATATCTTATTTTCCTTTTCTTCATTTTTACTAATGTCATTTCCGGTGAAATACTTATTTTCTATTAAAAATACGGCGATAAGACGTAGAAATCCCACCCCAAATTTTCCCGATGCAGTACAGTCATCCGAACTAGGTCCGGGGCGCAAATGACATGGGGCAAGATCTAGAAGGCCATCAACTCACACAAAATTTCACCCCCAATTGCCATCATCGAAAATGAAGAAATTAATAAGACGATGCCAGTTTTAGTTCACCTCTTCCTCTGTAGGACTTTAAAACTTACATATCCGTGGGACATTGGCAGTCTCTCCCAAGACCTCACTACCAAGATTGAGATGGGCCAAACGTCAATGGGAGTTTGTTTATTTTTTTCCCGACCATGTGCATGGCAGATTCCCACCCCTAATCGGACAGATAACGGCTCCCTACTTAGTGAGTTTGAATGTCCGGTGCCTGACGACTGCAGCGTCTGATTGTGGATGTATATTGTCTGAGGGAGACCCTTTTTTTAACTAATGACCGTGAAGATAGCATGTTTTGATGGACGGTCGTGAGGAGTTTCCTGGCAGTTAAGCAAGTCTTTGGACGCGACGTGTGCTCTTGTCCTCGCAGATCCGTCGGGCAGTTTTTGCGTGCTCGATGTTAATATAAAGGATAAGGCTCTTCGTCTTATTGAGGTTTATGCGCTCAATGACCATGTTGAGCGGACTGATTTCTTTCGGCGGATCGAAACGTTGTTGACATCTCGTAGGGTAATTTTAGTGGGAAATTGGAATGCGTATCGGAGGTAGGGTGGACTTGGACTAATAGGGCAGCTCGCCTGTGGTGGTGCATTCTTGCTGCATCGAACGAGTCTTAGTCAAAGGATTTGAGTTAGGACTCTTAGGTTAGCCAAGTTTCCATTCGATAGTTTACACGGATCAGAGGCTTGTCCGGGTTCTTGTAAACTTATATAACCCTAAAGTAATGTTGGCTGACTGCTGGAATTTGAATGCATCATTGTTTGGGGAGTGAGATTTCGAAAACCACTGCTACTAAGGCTACAGCGGGAATTGATGTTATCTGTGGTTAGGATATATTAAAATCCAAATTTAGGTCGTTTGCTGCTGCTCAATCTCGTTAGATGAGCAGCGCAAACGGCATGTAAAGCGATAGTTGATGGAACGATTACATCCCGTGATAGTTGAGAAATATCCTTAGTTAGGGCCGAGATGGTCTCCTTTCTTATCGAGATGTATCAAGCTCTATTAGTTAAAAGGTTAAAATGAATGTCTTCCTCGGCAACGAACATGACCGCAGAATACCGTGGGGAGGGGAAACCCGAAATGCAAATCATTCAATCGACATACCGCGGGTAACACAACTGGACGAAGCCGGGGTCAAAATCAGGTGTGTGATCAAATTGCTTTGCAAGAACAAAATAGATGTGGATGGGACAGGTAATTATCGTTCTTTGATTACGTTAAATACAGCGTTGATAATTTTAGCCAAGACTTTATCCGGCTGTCCTCTGTAGTCTGATTGGCCCCTAGCAGCCTATTGATGTGAAGGGAATCTTCATTTAGTACACTTGATCATCGAGCAAGTCGACAGTGAAACCGTGCTGATCCATTTAGATCAGTTTAATGCATTCGATAGATTTGAACATCGATTTCTTGAGGCTGTCTTTTCAGTGACCAGCTTCATACCGTACTTTAGCACCTGGATCCAGATTCTGTATACGTCTCCCGGTGCGCTGGTAGAAATGAACGGAGTAAGATCGGAACTTATCATATGGTTTCGATTCATTCGTCAAGGTTATCTACTTTCTCTCTTGCTTTATGTTCTTGCATTGGAGCCTTTCCTTCGTAAGTTAAAGACGAATCCAATCCTACGCGGAATTGCCTTACCTAGAGCTATCACATCGGCCAGATACATTGCCTATGCCGACGACTTTTCGGTTCTTGTAGCGATCAGAGCTGAAACAGACGAAGTTGGCAGTGATAAGAGGGTATGAGACGATGACAACCGCGATTAGTCTGTTGGCTTCCGTTGGGTGCATGGAATGAGGATGTTCTGTCCGTGCCTTTCATCTGGACGGATGGGCCGGTGAAGATATTCGGCGTCTGCTTCCGCGCCAATCGCCTCTTGAAAATGGATTGGTCAGAGGTGCGCGAGAAGGTCGATTACACAATTTGTCTGTGGTCCCGAAGGAAAATGGTGGAAGCATGTGCTTCGCACGTCTACCCGATCCTCCTTCACCAACTCTTTCACACTATTGTTTTTTTTTCTCCTTCACACTAAGGTTTTTTTTCCTCTTTCATATGGGGAGACAAGGCTCTCAAGATGTGTCGGGAGTGTTCATTCTATTGTGAATGTAAATTTGTTCTCGGCTGACAGATGGCTTCTCCGACGTCCAGGCGTTGTTCCATAAGGCGTTGTATCACGTGCTAGTTAGGGGATCCGTTCAAGATCATCTGATTGGCGAGCTCGGTCTAACGATGCGGGAGTCTCGCTCCATATGGCCTTGTTCGCACTGGTTGCTGGATACCTTTCATTTTTCAAGTCTGTTTTTCGTTTTCGTTGTACACATGGGGACAAGTTAGGACATCATAGAGTCTCTTATGGGGGCTGTAGTAAGAATGTTAATTTGGAATATTTTAATTTGGTACAATGATCATTGTGGTAAGTTTGGATCAGTGATTGTTGCTAAGTTTAAGTATATGACAGATGAAAACCAGCCTCCCCACATTTTTGCCCCCTTGCCATAGTTGCACATATACGTACAATAAATTTCGTAGTTTATTTTTCTACCTCGTCTGTCAGCTTGCGAGTCACTGTTGCCTTGTGCGTTGGATTCCTGACTGTTTACGTGTATTGGGATTTGTAACATTGGATCTGCGATTCGCGATTTCGACATTTTTTGATTCTGGATCTTCGAGTTTGGACTTGCGATTTGTTTATTTTGTCTTGTAATTTGGCAACTGGGTGGATGCAAAATTCTATATAAAATTGATTCCAGAATTTGACGACTGAGTCAGTAGTAGAATATGTCGGGAAAGTCGACCTGATATGCAACGTTTGTGGCATAAAGAGGCTCGAGATCATCATTCCCCTTCGACTGACTGGAGGGGCAGTGTAACAGCAATTGACAAATGGAAGAAAGATATATATATATAGAGAGAGAGATTTTAGAGTGTTGAGGAATCCATATCCGTTTCCTCTGCGCGCACCGACTATCCAATAACGGGATAGCTGAACATTTCCCACATTAAGCGAATTGCCGCGAGGAAACAATGCCCAGTGAGGGATGCCGTATATTGGCAAAACATTACACACCAAAATGCCGTGTTACATTCAACCGCGCCCGCCAATGGGATTTACAGTTATAGAGACCCCGCACGAGATATCGATAAAAAATTCCAGCAAAGCAAGAACGTGGACGATTGACATATGGGTTAGGGGACCGTATGTGGGTAAAACCTCCTCAAAACCGATGTACCACTCGCTATCATGTTGAAAGTGTCACAGGGATTAGAAGCCCGCGCGCGATTTTTGCTGATGCGATGCGGTGCCATCAGCGGGACATGCGGTTCTTTGTCGGTTCAAACGCATCAACAAGTGATGCCAACAGCGAGTCCTCTAACGATAAAGAACTGGTCAAAATAAGAGATACCTTGCTTAGGCCCTCGGAAGAAAACTACGCTCAGCCTAGTGTAAATACGTCTGATGTCCCATTGGTAGGTGATTCAGAAGAAGCACAATCATGAGACTCGTCCGTAGTTATGACCAGTGGGAGCATGAGATCAGAGGGGATGCGGCCAAAGAGAAAGCTGCTTGCCAAGAAAAAGGGCAGATGTGTTCTGTACGAAAGACAAAATAACCAAAATAGAAACCAATCAGTACCAGCTGTTGCCATAAATACATCACAAATATGCTAATACTGTTTGTCCTGCCCAACCGTCTATAAATCTGGTCGGTGTTCTCAAATTGAGAAGTAGTTTATTTTTCCGTTGGTTTGCGAGTGACTGTTGCCTTGCGCGTTGGATTTCTGACCGTTTACACGTATTGGGATTACTGACTTTGTACCTGCGATTCGTGATTTCGATATTTCTTTATGTCCCTGCATCTTGGAATTTGAATTTGTGATTTGTTTATTTCGTTTTGTAATTGAGCTTCCATATCAATTTCTGAACACTAACCAAACGAAATAATTTGGACAATTAATTTGATTTCGTTATGATTTTCTGTTACAGTAACTTGTTGGATGCCATCATTTAATGCGGTTATTGTTATTTGATACAGTACTTTGTTAGTGATTCTGTTACGCTACTCGACGAAGGTGAGAGCGATTGCATACAATAGAAATCTTATGTGTTTTAGAATGGGTTTTACGCCATGAATGACGTCCATATGTAATCCCTGATGTGACGAGGCAATTTAATAACATGTCTCAAGTACTTAAATTAATGTTTCACCGGTTTTGGTCCGCTCCAGAATTTTGAAGTGGATTAGAGATTTATCCCTAGTTTTATGTTTAGGGTTGGATTTACGGTTCTTTCTAAATTCATTCATCTTTATAATTCCAACGTCTTCTCCTAAACTCTAAATTTTATTTACTATTTATTTATTTTTCCTCAGTAGATGTAGATAAGTTCACCTATCGTCCGGTTCATATGTCCCCGGTCTTTTGATGTTGGTTTATCCTTTGTTTCCGGTTTAGGATCGTATTTCCGGTTCCTTCAAAAGTTTTTCCTTTTCTCTAATTTGTAGTCCCTTGTACCTTAGTACGTTACCGCCTTACTTGTGTGGGATGAATTAATTAAAAAATAATTGCGGTGTTGTGTTAAACTATTCCTCGCGAAGTCTGTTCTATGTTCGATTTCCTTATCTCCTATGCGGGATTTGAATCTACGCACAAATGTATTTGAAGAATTTGGTCTTTGCAAATTTTAAATCCTAAGTTTTTATTACGATGGATTGAGGCAAGGTGCTGTCACTGCGTTCATTCCAATTCCAGATCATATTTTCTATAGTGGAAAGTTTTATCTTGTGTCCTATTTCTTGAAGCACTTAGGAGATTTATCAATAACTATATAATCAGTATAGATCACCTCATCATTCAAGATCATTATCTCAACAATTAATTACTAACTCATCAGGCATAGGCCCTCCGAATCATTCAAGATCATTATCCCAAATATTAATAACTATGTCATCATCATAGGTTCCCTCATCATCTGTACTCTAGACTAGGGAAGGAAAGCTGGAACGTTGTTTCATAAAATTCAGAGTATAGACGTGACTTTTGAGTTTGGTTTGGTTTGGTTTGTTCTACGGCATATCAACCTCAATGGGTTATTTAATGCCGACAACATTTTTCTTGCTGATAATATTTTGTTTTGTCAAAAATCTATTTCTGGTAATATTTTTCCTTCCAAAATGTATTTCTGGTAATATTTATTTTTTAAAAACATTGTTGGTAGCATTTTTTCAAAAATGTATTGCTGGTAATATTTATTTTTTAAAAACATTGTTGCTCATATTTTTCCTTCCAAAATGTATTGCTGGTAATATTTATTTTTTAAAAACATGGTTGGTAATATTTTTTCAAAAATGTATTGCTGGTAATATTTATTTTTTAAAAACATTGTTGGTAATATTTTTTCAAAAATTTATCGCTGGTAATATTTATTTTTTAGAAACATTGTTGGTAATATTTTTTTCAAAAATGTATTGCTGGTAATAGTTTTTTTTTCGTCGAAAATTTAATGTTGGTAATAATATTTTAAAGTATTTCTGTTATTAAAACCTCATGTTACACTGTCATAGTGTTTTTACCTCAGTTTCGGGGATAACTATTTGCCTATACCTGGGAGCCTAACAGGTGCTACTACCCCGGGTAAGGGTGGACCTGAGAACACCAGAAATTATGAGGTGGTACCACGCTCCTCAAAACCTCCTGATTAGATATCTTGGTGCTGGACGTAGTTTATCGTCTTGCCCAGGACGCGGATGTATTTCATCATCATACCCAGGACGAGACTTTTGTGTTTGCTTATTACGTTTACTGTTCGGTAAATTACTCTGATTCATAAACATTTATAAATAAAATAGAAATTATTTTTTAAAAAAGTTGCGAAAAGAAATTTAATTCTAGCTGACTCTGATTGACAGGAACCAATTACGCAGGGCTTAAATAATAACCACGCGCAACGCCTTATTAAGCCACGAGTTCATTTAGCAATCAAGTCTCTAACGGAACCCGCTTGTTATGCGTGGAGATGGTTTATATAATTTCGTCCTTAGCTTTTGTGTTTCTCTGCATGAGCATCAGACAGAGACAAATATAGATGCATATTTTAAAACCAAAATTATTACCTTGTGTAGTGGTAGGATCCACCTAATTTGCATAGCGGAGTACCGACGATATAAATATGGTTGGTACCGGAAGACAGGGAGGCGAATCAAAAGATCCAACTAGAGACTCTGCCCGACTGCGACTTAGTCAACACATTCTCCAGGAACGGTCTTCCCAGAAATATACAAAAGACTATATGTAAATATTGTGTACACTTTCTTGTTTCAATACATTTTATTCTAACTACATTTTGTGTTTACATTATTATTCCATGCATTAGTCAAGTTTCAACACCTTGGTTGCTTCACCCTTTGTCAGTAATGATAATTTTAAATTAAATTTATTTTATTATTAATATTGTTCTGAGCCAAAGGAAACACGTCCGATCGTAACTTCAAACGGTCCACGAGAATTTCTTCAATTAAGCATATGTGGCCAAGATTTCTCCCTTACTTCAAGATGGCTTCCGGAAAAATCTAAGTCAGCTTCGAAGCATCTTTGAGTAGACCAATTTCTCCTATTCTGTCTTCTGGAATCCTTTCATTTCTTTCCCAGTGCTTGGAGAATGGGCCAGACCCCCTAAGGGTTTGGCATCCTTTCGAAGATCTAAAACAAATTCACAAAATCAATACCCTCACCACCTTCACATGATACAAAATGCATTTTGTTGGTACGAGGTTCGGGTAAAATCATTATTTGTTCCACAACATTGACACAATAGAGCTTGATATAAACAATTTTTGGGAAATAAAATTACATGATCATAGACAATGCAGGAATTATATTTACTTGATATATACTCGTGTATAGACCGAATTCATATATCTCTGGAATTTTTGCATGAATCTTAAGACTTCCACAAAATTATTATCTGTGTATAGTAACACCAGTCACTGAAAATGCATTATTTTAACGTCTTCAAAAAATTACCTGTGTATAATGCAACCCCCTAAAAATGATCATAAAATTCGCCCCATACATATGTATATAGGGTACATTATATATATATAATTTCAAAATCAATCAGTCAGTCAGTTATATGCCATGCATGATACACGCGTAGGCGATCATATATATTTCAATTCGTGATTGGCGAGGCAGACTTTTTCCCGCAGTAGGTTGCCATTTCTTTCTGCGGTAGTCCAGTTGCCATCCAAAGACCATCCAAGGATATAGAACCCGCTCTGTCCTGATCTTTACCCATAGCTGGGGGAGAAGAAGTCAATTCATACCTTTCCCAAGGGTATTAGCACGTAAATGAATGTAATGGATTCGACTGGAATTCGAACTCGACACTCCGATTCCTCAATCCGCGCCGCTATCCATTACTTCAGCCTGCCTCAAAATCAATCAGACATTTAAAATCTGTCTGCCATAGAGTATGAGTTCTCATTGCGAATGTGTGCCCTTCTATTAGACACTTTTTAATGTGTTCAAATTTTACATTTACTTGAAACTGTACAATATGAATAAATGTCTATATTAAGGATAGCATCAAAGATTTTGCAAGCAAACTATATTTAGACGCTCAGTTAGTTTTAAGTATTGAGGGATAATGACGAGGAATCAGACGTTCTATATTTAACAAAACAAAATAAGGAATTTATTTATACATTTGAAGTTGTCAGTAGGTTGTTTCAGGAAATGGAATCAAATATTTAAAGTTTGTAGTTTCAATGAATTTTCAAGAAGGGAAAATGTTCGTATTAAATCATCGGACACAAAGTAATATTCCAAAATGTTTAAAACAAATTGAGAGGGTTCGTATTTCCCATAAAATTTATACGATTTTATTCATCTTGAATGAAAATATATATTATAAGGTACTTAGCTTTGAAGTTGAATAGAGGTTTTTGAAATTGCCCTGCTCTCATTAGAATCTAAAAATGTATTATCGTGTAAGTTGAAACAGGCGATATTAAGGCGCGTGGAACTCTGGCTTTCAATCTCCTGCTTCTTTCTGCTTTTTTTTCTCTTTCTCTCCGATTGATTCAACTTTCTCTACCTATTTATATTAAAAAAGGATTCCACATCGGCTGATTACTTTTTTCAGTTTGCAAGGCCTCTCTTTTCCATTGTTCGAAATAAATTTTCGCTTAGACTCGGGAAGTTGAAAACCGTGGAGAAAAGAGAGTTACTTTCATTTCGTATTCACCACAAGTTCCACAATATAGATTTTTTTAAATATACAAGGTGTGTCCGAAGGTCTTTTTACCTGTATATAATATAATTTTCTATTTCGGATGTGTAACACGAGCTACTACATTTTGGAAGAGATGCTACTGGCAATGTATGGACGATACCAAAATACCCATCAGATGAAGGACGCCGTTCGTAGAGCCTTTGCAACAATCAACAGAGCACAGCTTCGTAAAATATCACACTGGATATGGCGCCGCATCATTTTTTAGCCACGAAAATAGTGTTCATACAGAACTTCTTGATGTGTGACAATGTCGATGAAAGTGAATAAATTTAATCCTGTAAATATGCTTTGTGTTACTGTATTATTTGTTCGTCTATTGTTCCCATTACGTTTTGGTAAGGAGTGACAAGACTTTAGGACTGTAAATAAGGCTGGTTGTAATCCGATGATATGTAGCCTGTATGTTTTAGATATATTTAATGCACAATGAGTGCCCTAGTATTATAAACCTGAGACAAATCCCTCAAGAATTCGTTAAAATCTGAATATCTTTTCAACACCCCAACGCAAATCATCTTATCCTATATTCACTTCAGGACAAGACTGATCATGGCTGTACACGACTTCTTCTCCTCTGTTGCATTTAGGTAGAGCAAATCGATCTGAAGCTGGTTGAAACAATCCTAGTACACATATAGTATATCTGAAAGAGCGGTCACATGCAACTTACTCAACAAACCAGCGAGTTTAGCGCCTAGGTTGTCTAAATAGAACAAGTGTCTTCAATGATTAATGGTTGTATTCATTTAGTACCTTGTTTTTTAATAGCTGTCCTACACGCAAGCCATTAATCTGCCACTGGGTAGCATGTCCGTAGCGTTTACGGCAGGTTGTCCGCTGTCAGGTCCCCAGCTTCTTCGTCTCGGCAATGCTACCACTGGCGGACCACTAGAGGCCTACCAAGGGCCCACCGCTGGCTGCCATTAGAGGACCGCTGGCGTTAATCTCAGCAGGCCACCAGTGGGCGAAAACGGCTTGCCTGTAGGGTGGACATTTGATAATGTTCCAGCGAGCTAAATTCCGTATAGAATATAACTAGTATGTAATAAGAATACTTAAAATTCTTATAGCTCAACTGTTTTCGTTTAATTTTAATATCATTGCAACAGTCTGCAAATATTTTAATGCATCGGAAATGAGGAGAGTTTAAGTTAAAAAAATCACAAAACAAATCTCATTATATATTCTCTCAGGAGGTAATTTTTTGACATCAACACTTCGCTGTACGACACGTATTAAATGAATAAAATATTTACGGACATTGGAGAACATTTACGAACGAGCGTATGAGAGAAAGCTTCCAGCAAAACGGAAATAACTTTTGTTTATCTACTATAGTAATTTCTAAGCATTACCGTACTAAAATCATAGCGTATAATATTTACAATTGTCTCAAGCAAAAGAAAATTAAACGTAAATCAAGCAAATACGACAGGTATTTTTTAAAATATGCCAAGCAAGAACATAAATTTGGCAGGCTATAAAAAAAGGACAATCAAAACTCCAACTAAACTAAGGAAAGCTCGACGATATTAAAGAACAATATTAAAAGGTAATTAAAGGAAAAATATGGCCAGGAAATAGAAAATATACGAGAAAATGAAGAATAAATATAATCACGAGGAGGAAATTCAAATGAATACACAAGTGAACGGTGGTGTGCATATAAAAATGTACGCGAAAATGGCAAACAAATCTATGTAATGTAAATCAGTTTATTCTCCCTCTTATTAATATATATAATTAAGTAATCCATTGAGTCTGAAAAAAACTGGACGGACGTTACGTCCTCTATTTGGGACTCATCAGCAGTGCGCATACACTACCGAGAATTGAAACCCTGACAGTTAGGTTGTCAGGCAAACACCATACCAACTGTTCCAAAGGGCCTCGGTGACGACGTGATAGCAAATCAGACTCTTATTATAATTATCAAATCCTCCTACCAATTTCTATCATATGCATATCATTGCTTGACCCGGCTTCTAATGCTTCAGTTTCAGCGGCTTGGTGACGGGATATGTGAGCGAGCGGCGCTATATTGAGTCTGACTATAATTATCAAATCCTCCTTACAATTTATATATATATATATATATATATATATATATATATATATATATATATATATATATATATATATATATATATATATATATATATATATATATATAATGTACCGAGTGTAACAGCAAAATTGTCCAAATCGTGTAACAGTATAATTAAGCATCTCACAAAAATGTTTAATAGCTATAAAAAAAAATACACAAAACTAATTTGGGTTTATTTTTCAAGGTTTTCAGATTAGTCGTTTAACCCTCTTGAAACCATTTATTGCAATAATCATTAAAACAACCTTTGAGTTATTCAGCTGGAAAGATAGTAGGTTAAAATCGTGTTTTGTCAGCTCCACTCTCTCTTAAAAACAGAGCAATGGTGAGACGAAAAAGACCATTAAGGCCTTCAGTAATGGTACTAACATGCATAATCTGGCTTCCGTCTTCAGGGTCCATTGAAGAAGTATCAATAGAACGGTGAATAAGACCATGACATCTGCGTTTAGCATTAAACAATCTATAACGTATGGGCGCTAACTTAAATGTCCACTTTTACATTTACATACGCCCTATCCCTTTAACACGTACATATAGCATACCTTCAAACTATATTCTATCATATATATATATATATATATATATATATATATATATAAAAGTTCATTTTCTCCATCAAGACATTCATTTTTGTAGTTTATTGCTACCAGCAAGCAGAAATATTTTTTTCTCCTGATGATGGCCATGTTGGCCGAAAGTAGTCGAGGAATCTAAATCAAATAATAAAAATAAAAACAAATGAATATTAATCTACAACCCAGTGTGTCTGAAGAGTTCAATTTTTTTAATAATCTTTATCGTTCAATATATATGAGGAATATAAATATACAAGGTGAACAAAAATTCTTAGCCGACGCGTTTAGGCCTCTGGAGGACATTATCTAAGCAATCACATTGTCTTGATAAAGTACCCCAGAGGAATAGTTTCTCCTGTTGTTTCTTTTTATTCATTTTGTCTCCTCTACAAATATACTATATTTGAGAATATTGTTGTTTCTCTTCGCGTTTGACTTTTTAAGACGTGTCTTTGTGTTGGTTTGAATACTAGA
>OZ038490.1:98393585-98411085 GCA_964036315.1 Acanthosepion esculentum | reverse complement strand
TCATTTCCTAACTATATTTTCAACGAAAATTTAAGTTGATCTGTATTTTCTATTTCTTGAAACCTCTTACACATTCACACACACACACACCCGCACACGCACGCACACACACGCACACGCGCACACAGAGACGCGCGTGCACGCACACGCAGCAGCGCACTCGCGTGAGCAATCACTTCGATACTAGAAGCATATACCAAAGAGTGTGAGTGGTGAATTTATAACTGTGTTGGGGCGAAATATTTAAAAAAATATACACACGCGCACACACACGCATATACAGATATATTATCATGCATGTATAAATATATATATATATATATATATATATATATATATATATATATATATATATATATATATATATATATATGAAGAAATATATTCTTAAGCTGTGCTATATTTATGGGATAAAGTGCTTAATATCAGAGATAGAGCGTGTGAATATAAAAGTGAACACTTATATGTGTGTGTGTGTGTGTGTGTGTGTGTGTGTGTGTGTGTGTGTGTAATGGAAAATGGTTATTTCCTATTGCTGACGCCTGCTCAGAAACAGTTGCATTTGTTCAGCACCGACAGAGCCTACCTGTGAATTTTATTGTAATTATGCTGACGCACATTATTAGATGTTTGTGAGAGAGAAAGAGAGGGGGAGAGGGGGAAGAGAGAGGGAAAGAGAGAGAGAAAGAGATAGAAATAAAGAGAGAGAAAGAGAGAGAGGTAAAGTGAGAGAGAGTGGAAAGAGAGAGAGTGGAAAGAGAGATTGAGAAATAAACAGAAATAGAGAGAGGGGAAGAGAGAGAGAGAGAGTGGGAAGAGAGAGAGAGAGAGAGAGAGAGTGGAAAGAGAGAGAGTGGAAAGAGAGAGAGTGGAAAGAGAGAGAGAGAAAGAGACAGAAATAGAGAGAGGGGAAGTGAGAGAGAGGGAGAGAGAGAGGCAATATAGAGAGGGGGAAGAGAGAGAGGGAAAAAGAGAAAGCGAGAAAGAAAAAAAAGCGCATGATCCTGTAAGACTCGCAGTTTGAACAACATCAGTACTTTCAGAATCATGAATATTCTGACGTTTTCAGTCACAAGGCGTTGGCCAACCCGCGGCATGGTTTTAATAAAAGGACACGTACGTATGGATCGCTTCCCAGCCACGTCATATCGAGAAGTCACATTCTCGATATGCTGATGTAGGTCAGAAAGCGAACACTTATTCGATTTGTATATATAAATAAAGAAGAAAATATACTCGACAACTCGGCCATAAGGAAAACTAGAAAAAAATACTAAACAAGAATACATTGTTGTCTGAAAAATGCTTATCATTCAAATTAAAAAGTGGAAATAAGAAAATTAATCACGTACAAACTATAAAATATCTGTGATAGTGAAATCATAAGGCGCATTGGAATGGCGAAAGATGCCTCCAAAAACCAAGCAAAGTATTAAGAAACAAGATAAAATTCGTTAGAAACAAAGATAATAGTAAGGAATGATTATGTAATACCAGTCCTGTTATAAGCCGTAAATGATGGACAATGTACTCACAGATTAAGAAGATACTTGAAACAGCAGAAATCTGCTTCTACATAAGAATGCTGAGAAAACCATTAAACCAAAAATGTGAGTAACGAAGAAGATTTAGCGAAAAATGGAAACAAAAAGAACACTTATACTTAGCATCAGAAAGAAACAGTTGAAATATCTAGGGCGCACGATGAGAAAAGAAGGCTTGGAAAATGTGATAATCACAGAACGGATAGTAGAAAAGAGGGACAGATGCAAAGAACGCATAACCTACAGAGCGATATTGAGTAAATAGATAGCAAAACAAGCATTACTAGACAAAGAATACAAAAGCAGCAAACAGCTGAGAGCCATGATCGCCAGCATCATGAAGGGTGTCACTTCGTGATGTATATATGTATATGCAGTTCGTCGGAAGTTATCATGTATAGCTGGTCAGGCGTATTCGAGGATACCCGTCTACTAGGGTGGCTAGCCAATCCCTATTGGAGACGTTTGCTCAGGCACATTTCCGTTTATTCAACACCCACAGAGCAGCCCAGTTGCAATATAAATCTTGTGGTTTATACTGCAACCAAGCTGTGCAAACATTAGTTACAGTTTCTGGGAAAGAGCGTGTTATCTCTTAATTGATCAACAGTTTGAACAAGGCCAGAACGCTCTAGCCCTCGGCCACGATGACTTGTGACTTCGTGTTAGCATAGCTATCGACGGCCCTCACGTTGGGTCCAGGCACATTTCGAAAGGTGACACCCGCTGGGAATGACCTCTCCAATCCGATAACATCATGAAGTCTCCGCTCTGATAAATCGACCATGGTGCGATTCGAACCCGGGTCTCATGGTCAGAATGCGAACAATTTATCCATTCGGCCACTTGGCCATGAAGTTATTATACAAATCACATAAATCTCAATAAATGAATTTGCCAAAATGAAAACGATTAATTTAGACGCCAAGACAAGTTTGAGTTAAATTTTTAGGTACGTTAAACATATTAGATTAAAGTTATTGGATTCATTGAAAAACTGCAGTTGGAAATATATTACGGCGATTTAACCAATGTTAGCTTAAACCTCTGAATTCTAATAAAAACTATGTTGTTCTTTTTTCCATAATATATGCTGAAATATGAGCTTGGTGGAAAGGATCTAAAAAACTTTGCAAAAAAAAACAAAACAAAATGCCATTGAGTGTGAGGATGTCTACATTGGACATATCAAAAGAGTCTCATCGAGATTATCGAATAATAAAGAGGGCTCTTGAAAACTAGAAGCAAAAGAAAGGCTTTTAAGAACTTTTCTTCTCGAGGGGAAGGCAACTCTTAGCGAGTTATAACGAAATAACACGTTTTGACTAGTACGCAGGTCCTTGACTAGATGCAATTGAGGGTGGCAAGAAGGACAATAGGTTTAGTATACTTCACAAATTTGGATCTATTAAGAAATATCCGAGGCAAATTACTCACTTTAAAGCAAATATATTGGTGCGTCAAAATTGTGAAAATTGTGAAATACATGAAAATTTACTATTCTAAATGTAATTTTATCGGACGAATCTCGTGTGACATGGATTTTTTAGATGATTAAGCTGATAAGATTAAGCCAATGGATTTTGTCAAATGCAGATGTGCCTGTGGTTACGTTTGGTTATTTAATGCCGACATTTTTAGGATAGATTCGTATGAATAGAATATGTATTCTTTGGTTTAGATTGATTTGGTTTATTTTGTTTTACGGCATATCAACCTCAATGGGTTATTTAATGGCGACAGCATTGCTGGTAATATTTTGTTTTGTCAAAACCTGTTTGTGGTAATATTTTTCCTTCAAAATTGTATTGCTGGTAATATATTTTTCAAAAACGTATTGCTGGTAATAGTTAACTATTTGCCCATAGCTGGGACCCTAACAGGTGCTACCACCCTGGATCAGTGTGGACCTGGGAACACCAACAATTAAGAGGTGGTTCCACTCTCCTCAAAACATCTTGATCAGAAGCCTTGCTGGACCTTTCAAAATCGACGAATGTGTTAGACTAAACAGTGCTAAATATTAGGTTTTCATGGGCAAAGTTTTCTTTGAATGGCATAAATTTAAGCCGAGCTGTTTCCAAGTGAAGTGTGTATTTATGCACGACAATACTCGTTCTCATGTATCTAAGCTTACCCGGGAATTTTGGGGTGCATATAATGTTCATAGGAGAGAAGTGTATGAAATGACCACCATCAAGTCTCTATCTGAATTCGGCCGAAAGTCTATGGTCAATTGTAACGATAAAATTATAAAATATGAAGGTAACAAACAATATGACAGCAAGGTAATCTCATAGGAAGTAATTTAAACCACCATGTCATAAACTGAAACTGCTGAATTAAAGAAAAACAAACAAATCAATGGATAATAGATTGCTGGCGCTTATTGAGAAGAAGGGTCATTATATCAAGCTGGAAATAATTCAAACACTTATCATATATGTTTGCTATTTATTCTATTATAGGCGTTGATCGATTGTTGATGATTTTATTAGCTTTTTATTAAAGCAAAAAGTGATTTTTATTTGCATACTGACGTCAGATTGTAGTTTTTAGAATAAACCTAATAGCTTTAATAAAACATGTTGAAAGATCCTAAACATTGAACTCAAGCTTTCTTTTTATGTATAATTTAATCGTTTAAAATTTGACTATAATATTTCGAATTATTTTTCGAGTTATTTAGATAAATGTAATTTGCACAATAACTTCAGAGATACTATATATATGACCGTGCATGCATTTATGTATCACATAAGGAATTATACAGATATGTCCCAAAAACAAACATGTGTCAAGGACACATGGCCCAGTGGATAAAGACGTCGGTTAGATCCAAATACTTGTGAGTTCAATACCAGGTCACATCCGGAAGAGGTATGGCATGTAGTACTAGAACATCCTACCCCTGTAGACGAAATAAAAGGCTCGGTTTAAAATTCCAATCGCCTATAGAAGGCTGGAGTGTATAACGACAGAAATGTTGTGAATATGGCAATGAAAGCGAGGATAATACTCCGAATAATGAAAATAATTTAATACTGAGCATAGAAATATTTACTTTACATTCTCTTTTAGTATATTTTTGTCCTGTATATAAATATATCAGTAGGATACGCACTGAAAAAGTTTTTCTCAGCGCACACACATACACACACAAAAATATATATTATAAATACATATATATATATATATATATATATATATATATATATATATATATATATATATATATATATATATATATGCATATTTCATTAAAAATGACAGACAAGGTACTACGGTTAAGTTTTTTATTTAATTTTATTTAATTTTTTTTGTGTTCTAACAAGACCTTTCTTTTCTGGACAAAGAGAGTGTAAAAAATGTCCAAATGTTTTTAGTTCCGAGCGTTTTCGGCTATACCTTTAGTCATTATCAAGGATGATTCGATTTTTCAGCTTAATTGAGTGCGTGCATTATGTGTATATCTTAGTATGCAGTAAGGATGTTTTTAATTTCCCAATACGGTTAGCACTTTGTTACCTTGTTCCTAGTAAATATTGTTAAGTGTTAGATTTTTCCACCTGTAAAAAAAGATTAAAAATAATGGAAGCTTTTATAATAAAAAAGAAAAAGCCGAAACGGTTAAGGCACGTCAGGCTATATGACGGTTCCGTAGAGGATACAGGTTCGATTCTGTCGGAGGACGGAAATTTTTATGAAATTTTCTCGGTCATTCAGGCAGGTAAATGTTGTTTAATACTGTTTATTATAAAACAGAGCATTTACTTACATATTTGTATCTATAAAAGAATGTGTAAACATAAAAATGCCTTAAAATAATTGTCGGACTTGGTCCATTTCATAATATATATATATATATATATATATATATATATATATATATATATATATATCAAACAAGTGAGAGATCTTGTTTTTTGTCCATGACGTACCTCTCTCCTCACCTGCAGAAAAGTTGCAGCTGATTTAGAAACCAATCACTAGTTCCCGAGACTGGTTGTACTGGGTTACGTATTACGCATAGTATGCTTAAGCTGATCCGACCTCACTCTCAAGAAAAGTCATCTTAGCTTGTCAGTCGGCATTCGGAGGGTAAAAGAAGAATGCACCATGATGTGACAAACCCTGATCTCTCCATATAGCAGGAAATAAGCAGAGAGAAAGAAAGAGTGAGAGAAAGTGTGTGTGTGTGTGTGTGTGTGAGAGAGAGAGAGAGAGAGAGAGAGAGATTGGGGGGATACAGAGAAAGAGAGAGGGAGAGAGTTTGGAGAGAGAGTGTGTGTGTGTGAGAGAGAGAGTGGGGGGGAGAGACACGGAGAGATAGACTTTGGATGTTGATACCTTATAGACCGAAGAAATAAAACAGAATTGACGATTGCTTGAGGGCCCGTTTGATGTTCCAGACATCTACGGTTCGTCGCTTCTCTTAGTTCGGCAACAAGAATTTAAAATAAAAACTGCAAATAACGCCATTACATCGAGCCTGCCTGATTATTTCCCGACCATTGGGATTTTGTTTCGAACGTATTTCTTTTCAAAACCAGCCTCTCCCTTGCAACTCTTAGACAGCGGCTGACACTAACGGCCGCACAATGACCAATAAAATTGATTAAGCGGGTTGAGGATATCGACTCGTTCGTTAAACCACCATATTACAATGCCATACATACTGACTACATAGGGGTATCGAATTTCATGCACGAAGCCTGTCTACAAAGAAAAGAGAAATATATAAGTAATTAAAAAGTATAAAAGTTTTTAAAAAGTGTAAAAACAGTATGATAATTAACATATTTAATTATGATTATGCTATAAAGAAATACCAACTTGCATTGGGCTAGTAAAAGCTAAGCAAGCTATTAAGATATAGGAAAAAGCTAAGCAAGGTATTAAGATATAGGAAAATGTAATTAGAAACAAAGAAAAGAGTACTGAAATGTTACGCCTCTCCTATAGGGCAATCAATGTTCGATCATCTTAGCACAAATGGAGAAGAGATTTGAAGCAACAGAAATGTGGTTCCACTGAAAGATGCTCTGAATACTATTGATTGAACACATTAGAAAAGACAAAAAGTTTGAGAAAATGTTAAGTAAATGGACACATACGTAGCAACAGAAATAGATTTGAAATTTTTGTGGTACTTAATGAGGAAAGAGTTCTTGGAAAATTTGACACTCACAAGTTATAATGAACACTTTAAATACAGAGGAAAGCAGCAGATATCACGCCTAATGACCTTGTGCAAATCGCTGTCAGAACAGGGATTAGCAGCAATATCAAATGTACAAACATTGTTAAGGTCTATTATTTACATTATTCGGACTATTGCCCTCATCTTTGACGCCTTATTTATTACAACGTTTACGCTCCGGTCTTCTTCAGGTGGTTGAAAAGTCGAACTGAAACCTTTATTTCGCTCACTCAAGGACATGGTACAGTGTATAAAGGCGTTGGTTACATCCAGTGATATGACCCAAAGAGTGTGAGTTCAATACCCGGTTAAGGCAGTGGAGAACTTTCAGAGGGGAATTAACTGGAGATAACTGATAACTGACATCCATTAAACATGGCACCTGGAACTAGAACAGTCTAACCTAGTGAGCGAAATAAAGGGTTCAGTTCGACATTCCAACAACCTGAAGAAAACCGGAGCGTACAACGGCCGAAACGTTGTAATAGTTATGGCGACAAAGATGGAGACAATAGTCCGAATAATGTAAATAGTGTACCGATATTGTCTTTCAGCTTTTCTAATAGAAATTCAGTGATTACGTTTTCTTTTTCTTTTATACTACGTGGACTCCGATACAAGTTATTAAAGGAAAGCATGAAGTACGTTAAATCATCAATTGTAAGGAAATAACTAATTTTATTTAAGCATTTCTCCTCAAGCAAGGCAAGATACCACTAGTACGCAAAGGGTTACTGAAAACAAAATTTTTAAAAAAATACTGGGTATAGCAGGGGATTGAGAAAAATTTAAAGAACGGGAATCACGTCATCAGAAGATGTCAATTGACATTACACTTAAATATTTGAAGGTTATAATTAAATATTTGAAGGTTATAATTATTAGGAAACAAGTAAGCGGAAGCCAGTGTCCCTGTCGGGAAGTGCGAGAGAAGAAACTGTTGGAGTAGATGAGGTGGTTACATTTAACTCTTTCGACAGTAAAATGGGTGGAACCAAGATGCCAACATAATATTACGTCTAAACTCCTGCAGCCGGGACACCAGTAAAAATTGCTCGTCGAGCAGCAGTCTGTATTTACGTGCGAGTTGGGGTTTAGAAACATTTAATCAAGCAAGTACAGTAATTTAAATATGCATACATTATAACAGGTGAAAGAAAATTTGATACCAAAATCCGAAGGCACACTGGAATAGCGAATATGTATGCACAAAGTTTCAATAAAAAAGAAACTTTCATTAGAAATAGTGAAAATAGTGCTGATCTGTAACTTATACCAGATGAATTGGAAAGTTGAGAAAAGATATATGTGGTTCTATAAATGGATACTAGGAATTCCATAGAAGGAGCATATGAGCAATGAGGAAGTTTTAAGAAAAGTGGAAACATATGATCATATATAGTTAGAATCAGAATAAGATGAAATATCTTTGACAGACTGAAGAAGGCAGATTTAGACTTTTTGACATACTGAAGATTAGAGAGCCTGAATGAAGCAGCAACTATCTTATCTAACGAGCTTGTTTTAATGCATTCCAGAATAGTGTATAGTTAGTCGATCGACATTACTTAGAAATACGAAGAAGAACAACTTTTACACAGCAATGACGGTCTAAGCTTTGCCCGATACGTAATATTTACTTTTTTTCTTTTTCTCGTGGACAAGAACACTTTACAAAACTGAGATTTAAGTTCGTAAATTACCATTTGCATATTCAAGCGAAAAGCATATGCTATAACGTGAAAAGCTGTAGCAGAAAGTGCAATAATGAATAAAATGTATAAAATAATATGATTTCTCACAGAATTTAAAAATATCACCAGTAGAAACAGAATTTTATTTTGGAAACTGAGCTGTTATATATCAATCCTTCGATAAGGCAGAGACTACTAGATAATCTGCCCATAGATGAAGAAGATAATTCAAGTAACAGAAACAGAATGATGCTTAAAACTATGGACCGAATATGTGAGAAACGATGACGTTTTGGAGAAAAAGAGAAGTAAAAAAGAACACGAGGAAAAGTCATTTCAGATTTCTTGGACGTATAATGGCATGCAATATTTGATAGTGTAGATAGAAGTCAAGAAGAAGAAGAAGGCAAGAAGAAGTCAAGAAGAAGAAGAAGAAGAAGAAAAAGAAGAAGAAGCATGTGAAGAGTTAAAAACAAAGCAGACTTGGCTTTATATCTTAATTAGCCACCACTCAAGAAAAATAAATTCTTACGTCTTGAGCCTGCGCCCTATTCTATATAAGTAACCTATAGACCTTATAGATACATATATTAGGAGAATTAATGACAAAGAGGAAATATATTGTATTTTTTTGTGTGGCACAATTCGCCCTTCAAGTATTGATCGCACTAAAGTGATACTTACGTTAGTGTAAAAAACGCGTGATGCGCACGAACGGGAGGGCTGGCTGAAATTTCAAACATTTAAAACTCAGTATTTTATTTTCAGCATGTGTTTCAATATACAGTCTAAGTAATTCCAAAATTTCACATAGTTTTTACTTCTCTTTGTTTATGTTTTTATCACTTTTGTTATTAAGCATCCCACATTGTGATAATAGAAAATCTATTAAGAAGGGTGAAATGTTGTAAGAAACTCGATGCAAATTTACCGTGGATTATCTCGCGATTAAAACACTTTCTATACACTTACGTCTGAATACGTTGCTTTTGTTTTTAATTAAAGCAGAATATATCAAATCGAAATTAAGATGAAACTCATAGTTTTGTAAAATATCCTTTTGTAATTATATAAACATTTAATTAAATTCTCCGAGGTTTCTACCTTTTTTTTAAACTCTATATACAATTTCCTAACATTTCTAGTATGTAAAATGATTTGAACCTTCCATACGTATAAAACGTAAATACGTGTGTGAACCGCAATGCAATATACAATAGCTTACAGGCCAGTTAAATCTGAACAATTTTCTTACAGATTAAAAAATGAGTAGAAGCGATGGAGATGTGGTTCAAAGGACGAATGCTCAATATATCTTGGTCATTACATTTGAGTAAGAAAAGAGGAAATGGAAAGAAACTTAGGATAATGATCAGAATGTGAGTGGTGAAATTTCTGAGTCACATAATAAGGAAAAAAGACCTAGGAATTATGCCATATTAAATACTGAAGGCCGTATTTTGCTGCATGTGTGTGTGTATACATATAAGTTTCAGTTAAAAAGACTGACAAGGTAATGTGGTTAGGTTTTTAATGAAAATTGTATAAAAGAAGGACTTTACCCCTCAAATACACACATACACATATACAAATTGCTTACTTAAAGAACGGAATATGTGAGCGAGCGGGGCTATATTGAGTCTGATTTGCTACCTCTCTGTCACCGAGGACCGTTGAACAGTTAGTATGGCGTTTCCTTAATGACCTAACTGTCCGGGTTCCAATTCTCGGTAGTGGATGCGGACTGCTGGTGAGTCCCAAATATAGGACGAAACGGCCGTCCAGTGCTTTCTCCATTCTGTTGAGGTTTCTTTCAGACTCAATGAATTACTTAATTATAATTATCAAATCCTCCTAACAATATATATCATCGCTATTTTATATTATTTGCCTCTATGTGTAGTCTTCCTTTAGAGTCGATTTTTACCACATAAAACCATTGTTATTCCAACGAAGTTCATTCAAGATAACGATACATAATTATAATATCGCGTGTACATATATATATGCTAGATACTTTAATAAAATATACTACTAATTATATATATATATTAGATACTTTAATAAACATGCTAGTATATATATATATATACTATTATATTTCATTAAAATATCTAGCTGTATCTTTTTGTTATATCCGGTCATGAGGATTGTTAGAACCAGTGAACGATGACCAAAAGTCAGTAAATTGTTTTTTTTTACCTGGGTCATTCTATAATCTATCTTAAATATTGCTGATGTATCTAAGGAACATTTTCAGTGACAGTTAACAGGGATAAATACGATTCATCTCAAGTATATTTCTCTATTGGAAACTGTGATCTCCGGATTTCAAATCTGAAGAACAAAAGAATGGATAATTAGATACAACAAATCAATTCGAAACCGAAAATGAAGCACAAATCTTTCGGAAAATGATAATCTTTTTTGTCAAAGAATAAATAGAAAATGAATAATAATGAAGATATTTTGCTAACTTTGTAGAATTCTCGGTGTTGTCTAATGCCATAACCTCTCCACAAGCGGTGTGGAATTCAGAGTTGTCCTGGTGAATACCGAATAAATCTACAGAGCCTAGACTGTCCTGCTATTAACTTTTAGCTGGTGGAATCAGACATGGATCCATACATTTCCATTATATTTCGGTGAGATCGAACACAAAAAGTTAAGCAGGAATTTCACGCCGAGATTTGCTATGCTATGCACATATATGTTCTCCTGGAAGAGCAAATATTATACTCTCTAAACCTGATTAGATAACTAATTAAGGAGAAGGATAACTCTGATTACAAAAGGAATTTAGAATGCAAGGAGAAATAACTCCAATTATTTTGACAACAACGAACATTTTTATTCACAATTTGCTAATAAAGTTGCAACGAGATAGGTTTACAAATATCCTGAAACAGTATGCGCAAAAAAAAATACATATCCCATCCAATTTGTTATTGATTTGCACTAAGAAATAAAAAACATTATTAAAAGAATTATTATTATTAGACAGACAAAAAGAGGTAAGTAAAACGAAAAGTAAAAAATATATAAAAAGAAATAAATAAATAGTAAATACAATTAAAAAAATACGGAGCCTTGCGAAAATTCAAGAAAATGGATTCTCGACACGTGTAAATGTCTTGATATACACACACACACACACATACATACATACAGATATATATATATATATATATATATATATATATATATATATATATAGAGAGAGAGAGAGAGAGAGAGAGAGAGAGAGAAAGAGAGAGCGAGAGAGAGAGAGAGATCAGTAGAAATTAACAGAAGGGTTTAAATAAAGATATATAGGGGATGTTAAAAGGAAGCAAAAATATAAATTGCGAATGATACTGACAGAAAGAGATTTCACGGCGCAGAGAATAAAAATATACTCTGATAAAAGACAACACATAGAAGTAGATAAAAAATAATCTTTCGAAATGCTGCAGAAACAATTGCAGAAGAAAGAAAATAAATAACGAAACACAACTTTCAAAAGAATGTGGACGCCAAATTAGATTTAAGTGGAGAATGCATATTCGATTTTTTTCCTTTTTTGCGTGTGAAAATCAGAGGGCAGAAAGAGAGGAAGGTTCTTGCTGGTCGATTGCCAAAAGTCATTTCTCAAAGATATCTCCTTTCTTCTTGAAGAGAACTGCCTGGCAGTGTCATATAGAATCTTGTAACAAACCCACCTCCATTCAACGACATCACAGACCCCAGCTTTGAAAACGACCCAAAAAATAAACCGGACCCAACTTCAGCTAAATTACTTACTTAAACTACAATGATCACACAAACACACAAAGACACACACACACATCTCCATATATATATATATATCTGTGTGTGTGTGTGTGTGTGTGTGTGTGTGTGTGTGTGTGTGTGTATGTGTGTATTTGGGCAGCAATCCTTCTTTCATGCACATTTCATTGAAAACGACAGACAAGGTGTTTTTATTTAGTTTTTTATACAATTTCTCATGCGATCTAATAATTCTTTTCTTTTTGGATGTTAAATTATATAAAAACTGTCCGAATATTCTTCCTATCCAAGCGCTTTCGGCTATACATTTAGACATTTTAAAGGATTATATTCTAACTGTTAAAATAAGAAATAGTTTGTTGTATGTATGTTTTATAAAATGTTTTCATTTTTTCAAAACATGGTCAAAATATTATGTCCATGTTCGAAGTCATTTCTTATGTTAACAGTTGAAATATAATCCTTGAAAATGGTTAAATATATAGCCGAAAGGGCTTGGATAAAAATCTGTCATCAATCTTTTTCTTTCTTCCTATTGTTTCATTCCTTGGAGCAGGAGTGGCATCATTATGTGCCCTAAGCACTCGAGAGACAGTTGATTGCGAGGTTACAGCAATTTCGGCAATTTCTCTCGGAGACTTGCCTGCTTTTGAGAGGGCAATAATAGATGCTCTAAGTGGTTCTGATGCATGTTTGTACCCTTTCATCTGATTAATGACTTGAGTGGCTGTTCCAAGCTTTTATTATACTATATGAGGCTTTCTGGAATATTCTAGATTTAATTTAGGCTGTTCTAGAATTCTCTAGAATATTTTTCTGAGTGTATTGTAAAATACTTTTCAATATTTTTCAAAAGCTCTTTAAATTTACCAGTTTAATCAATAGGATGCAATATCTGAGTCACTTTTTTTGCAGATAGTTTTTTCCTGAATTTCATTTATATCCAAATTTATAATTATCAATAGAATACCTTAGGGTGAATAAAATTTTCCTAGGTGGTCGGGAAGGGGTCTTTATATTAGTATGATTAAAAATTATTTTAACCGCAAAAACAATGGACAAAATATATTTTCAGTCAAAAAAATCAGATGAGTCACTTTTATCGAACAGCCCTGTATATATATATATATATATATATATATATATATATATATATATATATATATATATATATATACTGATATATTTCTTAGTAAAATTCATATTTTTAAAGGGTTACTCATGTTACAGATATATATTTGTTCTTTATTATATATTTTTTAGTTGACATTAAGTTCGACAAATTCTATCACGGAGAAAGAACATATATACATTTTTTTTCATCGGTGAAATCGCTCATTTTACTCAAACAGCCTCTAAAGCGTGCGACACATATCGGCATCTTGATAAAGCAAGATTTAAATTACATATTTATGGAAAACACATCTTGCCTTGGAGCATCTACGAATATATATGTTAGATTAATTTTTATATCCGACGCTTAAACACAGTAATTTTGAAAGAAGTTGCAATGAGTTGCTGTCTTGGAGGTTAGCATCGGAAATACTTATGATGTGCAAAATTGGTTCTATACGATGGGATACAGAATGAAGTAAAAATTTATTGTGAAATGATTCGAAGAAATGTTGGTGAAGTGGTGCAAGAAATGGCTTCTTAATTTGTACCTCCCTAAAACAAAAGAGCTCTCTATGATTGATACTAAGGAAATGTTTTACCTGGCTGAAACTAAGGTCCAGGTGAGATGATTGCTGCAATTTATTAGTTTCAGATTTTACATTGATATGAAGTAGAACGATTATATTTAATCAATTCCAATTCTACTACTAGAAAATTTGGACACAGTTTCTTGTCGGACAATTTTTCACGTCAGAATCTATCTTGGACCTGTTTAATCCTACAATTCGTAAGTTCAAATAATATTATTGTCATGTCTGGTCTGGTGCTTCTGCTCTATGTCTAGAGATTCATGGCAAAATCCAAAGAAAAATTAGCAATGTTATCGATACTGACTGGGGTATCTCGTCTTCAGATTATTTCCCATCCACATTTCATTGTTTCCATTTGCCTTTTCTACAAATATTTCCATGTTAATTGTTCTGAGCAGACTTCCATTCAGCTAGGTTTCATCATTTTCCATTTGAAGTTCCTAGATATAACATTAAGTTCTATGCCAGCAGATTTTCTCTGGTACTTATAACTTGTAGAATTCACTACGGGTTTCTTCATTCCCAGTAAATGTTGACCTTTAAAAATTTAAATCCAGTATGAATCGCCTTGAAACGTGTTCTTTTATTGTTCCTTCTACTTAAGAAGGATTTTTCTCAGATCCGTTCACACTAACAACAACTTGCTTCTTAGTAGATTTATTGGCTCTTTTTGTAATCGGTATCACCCCATGGAAGGCAGTAAAGACACCAAGACACAAGGTTTTATAGGACATGGAAGAATTAGGAACATAAATTTTTGAAGATTAAAGTTGACTGGAAAGCATGGATCTAATTAGCTCAACTCTAAATTGATGCACTCCAGACACCAATCTAGTACTGCGCTTAAATTCAGAAAGTTTAGGTAGCATAGGCAAGAACTCAATTGAACAATTATCATGAAAGTATTTATAGAAAATGCACAGAGATAACATTACATTTGAAATCATTAAAACAAAAAAGAGAAAAAAAACATAGACGGATCATATGCGTAAGGAGGAAGTTTTAACAATGAATCATAAACCCCACTTATAGTTAAATCACTATTGAAGCTGCGCGTTATAACCGTAAGTTCTATACTGATAGCTTCTTCTCTCACACTTTCCGCTTGGAACTCTCTTCCGATTTCCCGCTTTCCTGTCAAGTACGATCTTAAAACATTTAAACGAAATGTCAATCGTCATCTTCTTTTTTCTTCATTCCTAATCTGTTATTGTCCACATTGTTTCTTTCACTCTCAGTAACGCATCGAATACAATACTAGGGCTGAAAAGATTAAAAATTTCGTACATGAATGTGAAAAAATTAGCAATATAAAATAGTTTATATATATATATATATATATATATATATATATATATATATATATATATATGCATACACACATATACATGTATATAATCAATTCATTTATGCCCGTGTACACACGCTAATACACACAGATACCAGACACATATATTTACACTCACACACACACACACACACACACACGCGCGCGCGCGCGCGTGTGTGTGTGTGTGTGTGTGTGAGTGTAAATATGTGTGTCTGGCATCTGTGTGTATTAGCGATATGTGTGTATGCATATATATATATATATATATATATATATATATATATATATATATATATATATATATATATATATATATATATAAACTATTTTGGGTGACCCCAAAAAACGGGAATTTTTTAACAATGAAATAAAACCAAGAGTGATGGAAGAAAAATATTTAATTCATAGTAATTGAAACCTTAAAACATGCCATTTAAGAAACAATGATGGAATTTGCATTTATTTAAAATTACGTCCTGTAGATGGAGTCCTCCTGTAAGAATGCATTCTTGAAATCTGCTGTTGAGATTCCTCATTGACTGCTGCAACATCTCATCTGAGATACTGTGAATTTCATCTTGAATTCTCTGTTTTAGCTCATCCAAAGTTCTTGGTCGAGTTGTGTAAACTTTACTCTTGAGATAGCCACACAAGAAAACATCACAAACGGATAAATCTGGCGATCTAGAGGGCCAGGCAACGTTACCGAATCTTGAGAGCACACGGTTACCGAACAATTCTCGTGACTAAAATGTCGAAATGTTTACTTGCTCAAGGTCACTGTCTCGCAGTATTCCCACTTGCTCATGTCTGGCAATACGCACTTCAAAAATTCCCGTTTTTTTGGGTCACCCTGTGTTATCAACGATGATTATTGTAACCCGTTACCTCGAGTGTCTCTTTGGCCTTGTACAGCGTGAACATCACTGTTAGAAAAATAATCTCCCAAAATTAAATATTTTGCTTTCTTTTATATCCCCTGGAACCGTTGAAGGAAAAAAATTCCCGTGGAAATGTGAGACGAATAAATAGCGATAGGGAGATGAATTTAAACGTATCTTTATTTGCTTTTTTTTATTTCGTTTTTCAGTCAAAAGCATAAAAGGAAAGAAAACGTGTGTAAATCAACTTCCTACCCGACCCAACCAACCACCGGATTTTATTGTGGTAGGTAACGAAATCAACATAATGGTTCAATGAATCTTATTGATATTAAAGAATATATTCCTGCAAAGTGTGTGTGTTGGGGGGGGGTAGAATTATTGTTTCTTTTTGAAAATATTTTCTTTTCTTTCCCATCGTTTTTCTTCTTGTCAATGTGCCAACAGGGAAGGAGACGAAAATTGCGGAGCCCAAATGGACCTGCGATGTTGCAGGACGGTCCTTGAGATTTTGAAAATGAGCCAAAATTTCTAGAGAGAATCGTGAGTAAGGAATAGATTTTGTGACGAGTGACAAAGGAAAATGAATTATTGGAAGAAGCTCACACGAAGGACACGAATATAGGTCTTCTTGATGTTTTGGAACTGTTTGTATTGTTGTTGCTTTTTTTATCGTCGTATTATAGTTTCTGTTATTATTTTTATAGCTTATATTTCTTTTTCGATTAGAGTTCCACCTCTATTTCACTCTTCGTTCACCTTTTATTTCATTGGCTATTTTGTGATATGCAAATTACTGGATAAATGAAATAAACCGGATAATATACGTATTTGCATCTCTGGGCGAATCTCGGCTTTGTGAATGTATATTATTGCTTTTTATATAATCTAACTCCATACTGCGTTGTTTATTGCATTTTACCGAGGAAGGACAAGTAATTCTCTTCTATACGATAGAAATATTTATCTGGGTTTTTTTTCTCTCTCTTTTTACAATTAGACACCAAGAACAAGAAAACGTCAAATTGAACAATTGAAGGAAGAGGGAAAATCATAAAAAATGTATATTTAATAGAAACGAAGAAGAAAATAAATGAAGCGAACAATAAAGGAACAAAGAAAATTGAACGATGCAATGAGATGTCAAAGAAATAAAAAATCAAACATTTGATAATTTTATGGCTATATTTTGACATAAAGAAAACAATAACTTCATTATTATTTTACTGACATAGAATACGTATTGTTAACTGCAAGAACTACTGTATATATATATATATATATATATATATATATATATATATATATATATATATATATATATATATATATGGCATGACGTATTATGATAACTTATATTATTCGGACTGT
>OZ038490.1:98388585-98391085 GCA_964036315.1 Acanthosepion esculentum | reverse complement strand
ATAAAAAGAAAATATATTAAATATTTTTCGAACTCTGTCCATTTCATTATATGTTATTATTGTTTACGTTGTCATTATTATGGATATATGATTAATACAGATCTGCCACTTACCTGATTGCTTGTATATTCAGAACTTCGACTCTAAATTTTCGTAGACGGATTCTCTCGCAATCAGTCTGATCACTCGTCAGGTGATACCATTAATTAAATTTTTAGTTTTTAGTTTTCTTTATTTTTATATTAAGTTTAAAATAATTTATGCACTTATTATTTTCTTTCTTTCAACCCTGAGTCTCGAAGATATATGTAGTAGTCTTAAATACTCTATAGATGACAGTCTTTGCTTTTATTTCCCGAATGATTTAGGGTTTTCTTGTGCTTGGAGAATGTAGGTGTATTTATTTTTTTTATTTTTTTATATATACATATTTTTTCCAAATCCTTATATTTCACAGTAAATATTTATATATGTCATAATTTATCCATTATTTAAATTTTCTTATTTGATTTCGTGGTATATTAAGTATCAGGATGTCATAGGAGGTTAGCTTTATAATTATATTTTATTCGCTGTTGTTTGAATATGTATTCATATAATTATAATCATACATTTTCGCAGACGGAAACACACACCGACACACGCACGCACGCACACACACGCACGCACGGGCACACACACACACACACACACACACACACACACACACACACACACACACACACACATATATATATTTGTATACTTAGGCAGCAAATTCTCTTTCAAGCATGTGTGATTAAATAAACTACAGACATTATGTCTACTAATTTTTAACAAAAACCGATCATAGTCACGAATAACATTCCTTGTATTGATGTTAAAGGTTGAGGGGAATTTGCTATAGCTGTTTAAATTTCTTTTATTTTCATTTCCCAAGAACTTTCGATATTCTTCCATGATCATCTTCAGGGGTGCAAGTAGTACAAAACAATATGTTTTTTCATTAGTACAAGTATATATGCAACATTGTGCGTTGTTATCCATTACTGTAATTTTTTCATATATATATATATATATATATATATATATATATATATATATATATATATATATATATATATATATATATATATATATAGGCGAAATTATTAGACCCCACTGAATATTTGCAGATTTTCTAAGGAAATTCTAATATTTGCAAGTACTAATTAAATTTACTATAAAGAGTTGATTTCGAATTTAATTTCTAATAATTCCAGAAAATTTTAGAAATTTCGATCTATTATATATATAGTTATTAGATTTTTCTGGAAATTGCTGCAGTCCAAAATTATTCACCCATTTATGGAAATTATGAAATGATATTGCTCTATGGATATTGCAATATTGTTTTATGGCTATTGGAATTTTTTGCTTAATTTGACCTTTAATACAAACATCCTTTGAAAATTAAATATTATTTTCCTGATTGTGTAACATTCAAAAAAGTTATGAAAAAAAACAATATATTAGTGCCACGTACCGAGATAATCCAATGCGAAGATGGCGTAACTTGGCAGGAAGCTCAGAATGGAGATGACAAACAATTCATGGATTTACACCATTTTCCTAGCGTTTAAATATATCGACAATTCGTAAGAAATATCAAGAAAGACAACGAGACTCATTTTTTTGCAAGTAAATGAAAGACTTGCAGAAAACTGAGAGAATGAAAAGAAATATTGTTAGAGATGTGTCAGAGAATCCTTATTTAACGACAAAAGAATTTGTCAATGATGTAAACACGCCGGGGTTGAATGTATAGACAAAGTCAGACACTAGATCAGGGGTGGGGAAACCTTTTTAATACAAGGGCCGCATTCTAAAAAATTATAATTTTACTGGGCCGCA
This sequence comes from Acanthosepion esculentum, assembly GCA_964036315.1. NCBI lineage: Eukaryota > Metazoa > Mollusca > Cephalopoda > Sepiida > Sepiidae > Acanthosepion > Acanthosepion esculentum. The sequence goes on along the minus strand of OZ038490.1, from coordinate 98,389,213 downwards.
TAGTATATATAAACCAAAATAATTGATATTTAAAATTGGCAAAATAAAGGTCTTTTAAAGGAAAAATATAGTTTTAATAAATAACATTTTAAAGCGGGCCGCACGAAATCGTTTGGCGGGCCACATGTGGCCCTCGGGCCGTAGTTTGCCCACCCCTGCACTAGATGCTTTCATCGAGCAAGACATCGAGCTTGTCACCCAATGACATCTCTCTTGCTTAAAACGAAACGCCTAAAATCAGACTGGCTTATCCTAGAATGCATCTAGAGCATCGGAATAAATATTGGAACTTTGTTTTATGGTCAGATGAAACGAAACTAGAAGAATTTCGTCACATGTACTCCCGTCATGTATGGAGGAAAGTGAATGAAGCTGACAAACCAAAAATACCCTCTTTACAATTAAGCACTGTGGTGAAGCATTCCGCTCTTGGGATGTTTTGCTGCTTCTGGAAGAGGAGAAGTAGTGAGAGTGCAGTGTATTATGGATAAAGCGCAGTATTTGGCTATTCTTAAAAATGATACAAAACGACGTTCATGTTCTAACATGACAATCACCCGAAACATAATGCAGGAATTGCTATAGAATACTCAGATAACAGAAATGAAAATATTGGTGTACTCCGTAG
>OZ038490.1:98361085-98381085 GCA_964036315.1 Acanthosepion esculentum | reverse complement strand
TGTTTTTGATTGTGTGTCGTGGTCGAAATCATCCTAGAAAATATCGAACCCTCATTCACCGGATGACATTCAAACGAGCATCACTTGCATGACGTCTCTTATGTTACAGTGCGTAATTAAATCTCCCAAGTCGAGACAACAGTGTAGGCGTAGACGATGATATTGTAACGTAAGTGGGATTCTGCTTAGAGACACATCTGGCATACAAGTAACCTATTCCCCTCTCACAGTATTGATACACCTGACATTTGCTCTGATGTCTGCTGTGGAAGCTGTATGACCTGCATCTTCTTACAATGCGTTGATATTGGCAAAAGTCTGTACTGTGTGACCTCAGGAGGTAGCCTACGAATATGGAGGTATTCATTCATTCTTTCCTTTCTTTATCAAAGAATCACCGGCGGGTCAATAAATATATTCACCCAGTTTATCATTGTGTCGTCTAATATTAAAGAACGACTTTTTTTAAATAAAATAATTGTGATTCGATTTTTATAATAATTGCTGTCAATATATTTAAATTCTTGTTCTATTCTATGATAGTTTTGCATTGATATGAATCATAGTTAAATAATTTTAAAGAACAAACACTGTTTATGAGAATTAACTTTGGAAATTGAAGAAATACGCATGTAAATTACACGAAAAATCATGATTAACATTGATATATTGTGTTAATAAAACCTGTGCAGACCAAGGCTTTTTCAATACTTCTACGAATCTACAGTACTGGATATATCGTTCAGACGTTTTATTCTATTTCTTGTGTATTTTCTGTCACAAATTTGGTAATATCTTCAATTACTAGGCCGTAATACTATTACTGATGATTTTGCAAATATTTTCTATTGAATTCGATTTTTAGCGTACCACAACATATTAATACAGATTTATCTTTTTGAAATGGTTTACCCAGTCCTCAGTTTATCAGGGCGCATTATCTGCATAGATGTGAGCCTATCAAGAGAAGATTCCCCCAGAAAGGAAACAACAAACAGTGTAGGAAACAAGCATTACATTGCTGCATTATGTACCAGAATGATTAAGTCTACGCAACCATCATAAAACTAACCCTACAGAAAAACGAGAACACTTCAGAATTTAATTTATTTCTGTTACATTTTGAAAGCAATCCGTCGATTTTACGTGTTCTTCCACTTCTCTTACCGTAAGAGCCAACGGAATTAATTGTTCATAGGTCAGCCTACGTACTTGTTTACAACGTCAAGTTGATTCAAACTGCTGGTAAGGAAGATAACTGCAGGAGAACATGCATGAATACACTATTTACAGAAAAAATTTGACAGTGTCAACTAAAATGATTTCAAGACAAATACGTACCTGACGGGCAATACTTCCGGCTCTATCAAAAAAAAAACCATATTGTTGATACATTGAAAAACCTGATTTAGGTGAAGAGTTTTTTTTACGTGATTACTCAGATGCCTTACTTGATTAAAGGGACAAGTGGCCTCATAATGTTTTAATATTATAGCATTTAGATTGTTATATATGCAGGGGTTGGACAAAATAATTGGAACAGTTGCAAAATCCACACTTATGTCAAAGACATATTATACTAGGTCATCCCATAAGTTCTGTCCGAATTTTAACTTTTTGTTAAAATGAACGAAAGAGTATTTTATAATGTCTAATGGAGCTGAACATTATTTCTATGTTTAGATACATTTAAACTGATCAAATTTTATTTCAGAGAACAATAAAATTAAATTTTATTTGATTAAAACCCTGCTAACATGGAAGTACCCAAGAATCATTTGAGGCACATAATGCTTTATGAGTTCAAGAACGGAAGCTCAGCAGCCGAAGCGACTAGAAACATTGCAGAATATGGTTTGCAAAATTCAGAGATGAATATTTCATCCTTGAAGATGAAGATCTAACCGGACGTCCAGTTGAGTTTGATGAAAAGCTTCTGGAAGCAACCCTTGAAGAAAATCCTGTTTTATCAGTTGAGGAATTGGCAGTGGTTCTCAGTTCAAACCATACAATGGTTCATCGTCATCTTCAACAACTTGGAAAAGTTCCTAAACTTGGAAAATGGGTGCCCCATGAAAACAAACTCATATCCTGAGTTGACATCTGCTTTTCTCTCCATTCTCGCCAAATTGTTTCACCATTTCTGGATAGACTTGTGATTGGCGACGAATGTATGTATATTGATAATATTATTGAATATACATATATATATATATATATATATATGTAAGCAAATGTGTGGATGTAGATCCGACGGTATGATGAAAATGTGGAAAAGACAAAGCAAAATCCGAATATATGAGTTTACTGTTTTTATTATGTTTTTGTTTTTGTTATTCTGTCGACGTCAGACGTTTCGGTCAAATAGACCTTCTTCGGGACATGGTTAATGGAGACATAATATATATATATATATATATATATATATATATATATATATATATATATATATATACATAAACATAAATTCCCAAGAGGATAGAATTCGGGTAGAACTCAATGTCCAAGACACACACACACACACACACACACACACACACACACACACATATATATATATATATATATATATATATATATATATATATATATATATATATATATATGATAGCATAAATAAATTAAACTTACTTTGCAATGATATGCGATTGGGATGCTGAAAAATACAAGACTACGGTAAATAAATAACATTTCTTTGCATTTTTTTTATTTGAGAGCCTGTGGGTTATCCTACTTGACTTTGCCAAAAAAAAACAAAAAACAAAAACAAACGTCGCTAATGAGGAGAGGGCGCTTAAGCCTTTAAAAAGTCTTTTATTTCTCTCCCATCTTTTTTTCCCTCTTTTTTTCCCATACAGTCTCTCATGTGTACACCTATGTGCAGTTGGAACGCGGCCGCAAAGCTTGCGGCATTTTTCTTTTGTCTGTTGAACTTTCACAAACACGTGTCTTTAATGTTTTCTTCTTTTAACATAATTTTATATTCATGTAATTCCTTTGTGTCAATACATGCAAATTAGTTGCCATTTGTTTTATAATGTTTTGTGCTACTCATTTGTTTTTTTAACTTGGCCTGACAGGGTGTCCTTCATAATAGTCGCGGGAAAATATTCCAGGAGATATAGTTCTGTCTAAAAACACTATAAGCCCGTAACAAGCCTCTAACGACAGTCGGTCCTTTTAGTCTATAAAAAGCACTCAAGGTTCTCTTTCCAGCTTTTCTGTCTTCTCTGAAGTTAGGTGCGAATGTCTTCATTTTTAAATAAGCTACTCAGCGGAGACAGATGTCAATGATTCTAGCTGCAACCAACAGAGATATGTCATATTTAATTTTTCCCAAAGCCAATCGAAATTTCATACAATTGCAGACTTGGACACGCTTATATACAAAACACAGATGTACATTTCTTCCTCGTTACTTGTTTGTTCATGTAATAATTTTGAATTTCTTACAACAAAAATAATTTTATTTTATTTATTGTTCATTATCCCGATTCGACTAAGCTTTCTTTCTCTCTTTAGTGTAATTCACTTCCAAAATTCTTAAAATAAAATAATAGGGTGAGTGGAATACAGCTAAGCATAACATTTAGCTACAGAGAAGCGCCTGGTTAGCATAGTTCAAATAACTGTTTATAAACACACAATGTTCGATTATTTCTCCGCTCGATCATACCTGCCCAGGAAACTTACCTTAACGTAAGCAATGGCAATTATATAATGAAATGGATAAAGTCTGAAAATTATTTATTTACTGTTATACTTTGTTAGGCAGACGATTCTCTGTAGCTGAATGGTATTTCAGGTCAGATGAAATGAAGATTTCCGTATAGGAATACAAGTTTGATTCCTGTCGGAGAACGCATACTTTCTCCGGAATTTCTCGAAGATTCTTGGCCGGTAAATGTAATTAGTACTGTTTAATTAAATACAACAATAAATCGTATCTATAAAAATAGCATATGAAATGAATATATATATATATATATATATATATATATATATATATATATATATATATATATATATATATATATATATATATATATATATGTATGTATGTATACATTGTGAAATGGACAAAGTCCGACAATTATTGTAAGACATTTTTCTGTTTAGACATTCTGTTTATAGATACAAATATTTAAGTAAACGCTCTGTTTATAATAAACAGTATTAATAACATTTACCGGCCTGAATGTCCGAGAAATTTCCATAGAAAATATTCGTCCTCCGACAGGAATCGAACCGTCATATAGCCTGACGTACCTTAACCGATTGTAGTTTAAAAGCAGTAAAATCGACCTTGCTAACCGAACGATCCTCTGTGGCTAATCGGTCAAGGCACGTCAGGCTATATGACGGTTCCGTATGGGATACAGGTTCGATTCCTGTTGCAACTGTTGCCCTTATAAATAACGAGGTAAATAATTTGTTCACTTAAATCTAAATGATTTCACTTCTCTTCTTCCGTAGAACAAATTATCCTTACGTAATCCGTCAATACGTCATGAAAATGTCTTTCGTCAAGTGACGCTAAATGTTTGACCGGCTTTGTTTATTTCCAAACTACATCTATTCGACGCAGATGCTAAGTTAAGCTTGGTTGAAAATATTTTAAATAAGCATTATGATTTCTGATTTTCTGATAATAGATTTTTAAAAGAATTTCAAATTGAGATTATCATTTTTTTTTATAAAATGGAAAAAATGTTAGACATGACTGATTATCTGTCAATTTTTCTGACTCCAAATAAAATGAAGATTTTAACGAATATTTTGGACGTGCTAGGAACCATTAAATTTTTTTTTAAAATACCCACAAATACGTTTATCTTTCTTTTTAATAATAATATAATCATTTAGACGATTAAATTTTGTTTTCGTCAAGTTTGGCGAATTTTTCCTCATGATATGCTCTTTTTTAGCGATGAGATACCTTTAAAATGTAGTGAAATTTCAGAAACATGCACATAGACAATAACTGTAACGAAACAAAGCCAAGAGAAAATGAAAAATCATATTGTGTAATGCACTACCCTGAAATAAAACATTAAAATAAACGTAGGGGAAATATTCATTAAAGTCAACCGCAAACCAAGTATTCTCTACAAGATATTCAACAGAACCACAGTAAAAGCCAGATAAAGTTGCACACCGAGATGAGGACAGGTAATAAAAATGAAAAGAAGAACAATAAGCAACAATCTTCCAAACAAACTAAAACCAACTCTAAGTTCATTTCAAAGTCTGAATCTGCCTTAAACGTCAATTGTATGCAAAGCGATATATTGACTATAACCACAGCAGATAACGAAGGAAAGTACATTAGAATAACTGAAGAATACTGGAAAAACAGACAATACACGCACAAAATTGTGAAACTCTCTTTTAGTTTTTTACTTCCACGTCAGCAACAATCTTCAAAAATTAAATGCATCGTCAATCGTTAACATTCTTCTCATTCACTTTTATTCTCAGTAACTCCAAATATCTTAGTAGCATTATTTCCCTGTTTGTGTTGAAATAATCTATCTATCTATCTATCTATCTATCTATCTATCTATCTATCTATCTATATATATATATATATATATATATATATATATATATATATGTATGTATGTATGTATGTATGTATGTATGTATGTTATGTTGTAGCCTCTTTCTGTCTTTCTGCCCTAGGGATTTGGAGATAGAACCCAATAAGAATATATATTCTGAAACTACATAAGCCACGGTACTTGAATAAGTATATTTCATTTTGGTCAAAGGCGGTCCCCGGAGAGCACAAATCATCAGTGATGTTTTCCCCTTTGAAATAAATTAAATTTAAATTTGAACAAGGAAACGACTCCGAGGGTACATGTTTAAGTATATTTCATTTTGATCAAATTGGAGCCCCGGGTAGAACAAACCCCCCTTCTGATTTTTTTCCTTTTGATTTAAAGTAAATTTAAATCTGAACAAGGAAATGACTCCTATCCAAAACATATAAGGAGAAAGCCAGAAGATGGAGGTTATATGGGCAAGATGAAAATGAGTCAATGTGGTCGTCAAGTTGATCTAGAAATCATCAATCAGTGGCTAATGCCTTACAATACATATTAGTTGCGACAATACAACTGGCATATCAATGTTGAAATCTGCTCATCAATTCATTCAGTCATGTATTGGATCAATATATATATATATATATATATATATATATATATATATATATATATATATATATATATATATATATACATACATACATATATATATATATGTATATATATATATATATATGTATATATATATATATAAATATATATATATATATATATATATATATATATATATATATATATATATATATATATATATATATATAAGGATAAGATAAATTATTATTTTCCCTTTGATTTAATTTAAAATTAAATTTGAACAAGTAAATGACACCTATCCAAGATATAGAAGGAGAAAGCCAGGAGATGGAGGTCACATGGGCAAGATCATTGAGTACTAGTGAAATGCATAATTTAAAAAAAAATATCTGACACGCAGCAAGTCGAGGGTAATTCGTCTAGTATATGAATAAAACGTTAAGGAACTAAATGTATATTTATTATTAGTATCAAGTTAATCCTCTATTATTATACATAGGGTACAGTTTTATTACTACCAACACCCAATATGCATTATTGTACATACTCAGGGTGATGGATAAATTGTCGCCTCAATTACGCGGAAATGAAAATAAGACTGACATCTCAGTTTAACAGATATATTTACAAAACAACACAAAAGATATCCTGAAATACTAAAGACTAAATTTATTCAATAAAATCGCCATTGGTTTCAATCACGACCGCTAGAAGACTTAGGAATATTCTGCAACTCTTCTGAAACGGTCTCCTTTCATAAGTTGGTGAATTCTGCTGTAATATATATCTTCAGTTCATCTTTGGTGTTACAAGGAGTTTTGTTGGTTTCTCGATCACTTGCGTCTCGCACATAATAATCAAGGGGGTTGCAGTCTGGGGAGTTAGGTAGCTAGATGTAAGGGGTGATGAGTCGCAGAAATTGTCTGAAACCATGCCTGTATACTCCTACTTGTGTGGCATAGTGCAACGTCCTATTGCCAGACATTGGGTCCTCCAGTAGCCAACCTCTTCACCCAGAGTAGCGCTACATCCTCACTGCACTTGTGGCCCTGTTGGAAGATGAATGGCGGCATAACGTCGCCTCACTAGCGATCCTTCCAAAATCCTTCATAATCGCCATTAGACTCAACTAAATGCTTTTGAATCCTCTACATGGTTTTTAGATTGAACACGAATGTTTTGAAAAGTTAGTATTGGAGCTTCTGCGCGTGTGCCAAGCAATACAGCATGACGTTTCCAAATTTATTGTGGAGTAAATTGCGTCATGTTGGTCTTTTTCTCACAAACGGTGCCGAATTGTACCTCAACGCGCATGCGCGTTTTAAAAAAATGTAAAATAACAAGAATTTACGCATCGTGCCATATATATATATATATATATATATATATATATATATATATATATATATATATATATATATATATATATATATAATCCTAAAAAGAAAAATAGTAGGCAAGACTAGAGTCTGGCCAATGTTTGGATATTTTTGTAAAAGTGCTCAATATACAAATCAGAAAAATTGACTTTGTAGAGCTAGTAATAAGATATGAGATTAGGAAAAATCCACCCAAATGGACTACCCAGGTTTCGACCTTACGGCCTCTTCAGGGCAGTTACTTGTGGATTGTTAATCGGTAACACTATTCATGCCCGCTTAAATAAATTAACTAAGCGCCGCAAATGAGAAAGAGATGGGGAAGGGAGTGTTGGAGGAACTAGGAACATTTTTCTTTCATTCAGGCTCGTACTGACTCAGAGAAATACGCTGGATCACTGTTATTCTGACCACAACACGTGTTTGTTTGCAAATTCCAGTCTTGATGTCTTATTCTTTTTTGTTCATTCGCGTCTTCTGTGAACATCTAAAAGACCTATTTCTTGCAGGCGTCTAAATACAGTTTGTAGAGACACATTTAGTGTCATTTGAAATTTCTCAGGAAATACCTGGCGCAGTTCGAAAACGATCCTTCAGTGCTAGGCATCGAACAAGACTTTCTTCTCTAGCCGTTTTACTGGGTAAGCGACCAGTGTTTTCGTACAGCTTCAGAATTCGGCTCGCAACGCTTTTGGAACGCTTCATCTGTTTATCTATTATGGTCGATTCTGTGACTTTTTCTTTCGCAGTTTGACAAGGTCAGTTCTGAGAGGCTTGTTAAATTTTCTTCGGTTCGCCATGTTAGAAAATGACATGTTGATGATAAACAATCTTTATTTCCACCTCGCTTATCAGAAATTCGGATTGTGTGCGTTATTCTCTCATATTTTCCTTAATACCGAAAATTTAATATTTGAGTAAAGAATTAATTGAATCATAGCTTTCTCTGTATCATTCCAAATAACTTACAGATTTAATGTACTAAGAAAGTGCCATTTATTTAAATTTAGTAAAAATTTCAGAAACATTGGACTTAAATTTTGCGAGATATCGAAGTTTTATTTTTTGAAAATATGTGTCATAGTGTGCGTGCACGTGTGTGTAACTAAATTTGGGGAGAAATATACAATTATCTCTCTATTACATATATATATATATATATATATATATATATATATATATATATATATATATATATATATATATATATATATATATGTATATTGAGCACTTTTATATATATATATATATATATATATATATATATAATTATGAACTTGTTGCATTATTACACATATATATATAATTATGAATATATACTTATCTAAATATACATATCTCTCTTTCTGTATATATATATATATATATATATATATATATATATATATATATATATATATATATATATATATATGTATGTATGTATGTATGTATGTATGTATGTATATATAAGTAATTATGTATATATTCATACAGATTTAGAAATAGTGGCATAGATAAAGAATGAAAAAGAAACGACCGAAACGGATAGACAATCGATTTCAAAGCCAAGAAATGAATGCGAAATAATTTTCTGGAGATGTAAAGGTGTCTGGAAGCGTGCCTAGCAAAAATATGAATCCAAAGTAAATGGGTGGAGGCGAAGCGAACGAATGAATTGATGAATAAATAAAGAAGTTTTGAAAAGATGAAAAAAATACGCCAAATATATGAAAATATCATAGCAAAAAAAATATATTATTATAAATTATAAAATTATAAATAAGAGTAAAAAAAAGAAGCTAAAATAAGCCTTGACGTCCATTTCGTCATCGTTCTATTCACAAAAAAATGGAATTATGAAAAGGGAATTGTGTTCTGATGAATGCGAAGCGTTGCATCCTTAGATAAACACAATCAGTGGATTGATCGACAGAAATGATATATAGATTCAAAATAAAAAGAAATAATGTTTCTATATCATAGATTTAAAGAAAAAAAAACAAACACTGCCGCTAGATGTTCCTTTCTTGCAACATATTCAAAAAAGAATTACGATCTTATGAAATGAATAAAAGACTAAAAGAAAATAAGTAAATTCCTATGAACCCCCAATATATATTATTTCCGGGGACCCACTTCTTCAATCTGTAGGTAATGAATATAAAATCAACAAAGTTCATGCGTGCCCAAACATCTGGACACTGTAAATAAGTAGACATGGTAATATGACGTGGTTAAAGAAAGTAAATTCTTTGTGGTAGCGTTCTCTTAAAAAAAGACCTTATGCTTTGAACTATCAGAAATGTAAAAAGAGATTTAAGTCAGCAAATGCAGATTAAATTGTGTTTATGGAATTCTGATGGAATCTAAAAAATACATTACCAGAAAATATTCAACAGGCGTTAGGTATAAATGATACATATATATATATATATATATATATATATATATATATATATATATATGGTAATATTAAAAAAAAAAATCGAGCAAATAATATCTATATTTTTAAATACTTGATGTTACTAATTTTATTGAGTTCTGTTGAGTTCTGGATAAGACATGCTTTTGAGAAGAAAATTGCATTAAGAATATTTATTCTTATTTATTAGATGATTCTGTTTATTCACGAGTCCAAAAGATCGTATGAAATTCCTTTTACCGGTATAGTCAAAATGTCATGAAAAGTGTTTTATTTATACAGAAAAATGTAAGTGCACACGCATGCGCAAACACACACACACGCATTTCTACCCTTCTCTCTCGCGCGCGCGTGCGCACACAGGCACATACACACACGTGTCTGTATATATTTATGTGTGTGTATGTGTGTGTGTATGATAAGTCAATGGATTTTTTATTCATCTTTATTTCCCATTTCTGAAAACGTTATTTTGTCGAAAGTCATGTTTGAGTAGACGCTTCATATTTTTTTAATATTGCGAATTACGATTTCATTTTTAAATATTTTTTTCACTGATCTTTTGACTGTAATAGCTGAAACCCCTCTCTCACGTACCAAACATCTTACGAATTGAGTTGTATCTTTTCTAATTGAGCTCTTTAGCTCTAAATTTTAATGATCATCCCTCTTCCTGTTGTGACTACATGAACCAGTTTTCCCCTCAACTGTTCCCTCTTTTTTAAAAAAATATTCACCTTTCTCATGATGGGTTTTGAATTGACTTTGAAGACTGAAGCCAGAGTATGAATTTTGGTACCCTTATTGAAGGCTTGAATGTTTTTCCCACCATTGTTCAGTTGAGAAGAAAATGGGACTGAAAAAAAAACGATTTTAGCATGTTCTCTTTGTAGCTGTATAACACAAATGGTTTTTCAGTGATACTCATGAAAAACGGTGTCAAGATGTCTAAATGCCTATCTAAATCATGGAAAATAAAAAATTATATGAAAATTATTAATTAAAATTAAACAAAAATGTGTGTTTTTTTACATATTAAACATTTTGTGGGACTGATAATTATACTGTTACACGATTTGAACAATTTTGCTGTTACACGCCGTATATATGTGTGTATTTGTGTGTTTGCGAAGTGTGTGAGGGCTATCCGCTTTGAAGTTGGAATCTGCAAGCTGTGTTGAATTTCCGGAGTAGTCTCTTGCATTCACTTTCGCAGAAAAGTCATTGGTAAATCTATGGACCCGCCTTTTCCAAACGCATCTATGATCGAAATAGAACAGTAAATTGGTTTCTGCTGGAGACTATAAACAACTATTCCAAACAACACAAGACCATTCCGCCATTTTTATAAGAAGGCATAGTAATACGCAGACAATAGAGAAACCGTATCTACGGAGGATGAAGGTCGCTTACATCCTGACGGACATGACATTTCAAAATTATGCCTGTAGTTGTTGCTAGGTTATTTATATGACTTACATATTCAGATACAGTCTTTTCTAACATCGCCCAAATCATGTCCTTTCTGCTCAGTTAACAGCCATTCTGTTTGGTTGAGTGACATCAGTAACCTTCTTTCTCATGTTACTTCGTGCAAAACAGGGTTTTCTAATCAAGTAATCAATTGTATCATAATCTCAATGATAATGATAAGATTAGTTATTTTCTTATAAGCAAAGATTTGGCAGCCATTGACCGGGAAGCCAGTGATACTCTTGTCTGAAATTCATATATTTATCTTAATTTTTTTTTTAAAGAAATTAGGATTGTCAACTACGATGGCTGTTGTTATTCTTTCCAATATTGATGGAGTCTTCCATCCTACTCTTTTGTTTGGATTAGTGTGGAACTTCAATATCTTTCAGTATATGTCTATATTTCTGAGATGAGGTATTATGTACACTATTTACATTATTCCGACTATTGTCCTCATCTTTGTCGCACGGCGTGTCCCGATTTTTCTGCGACCAGACGGGATCTCCTTGAATTGGCGGAAAGTCTTGGTTCCAAGCCTGAAGGGATGAGTTGTAGATCTCTGCATCGGTGTAGGAATGTCAGATGCTTCGATATTCGTGCCAGTTTCTGGCAGGATTTTTCAATTTATCTCCATATTTTCGCTATATCGGATCCATATCGATCCTTCAATATCTGTCTATATTTCTGAGGTAAGGTATTATGTACACTATTTAGATTATTCGGACTATTATCTTTGTCGTCATATTTATTACAACGTTTCGACCATTGTACGATCCGGCCTTTTTCAGGTGATTGGAATGTCGAACTAAACCCTTTATTTCGCTCACTGGGGTAGACTGTTCTAGTTCCACGTGCCATATTTAATGGTTGTCAGTTGTCAGTTATCTCCTGTTAATTCCCTTTGCCAAGTTCTCCACTGCCTTTGAACTCACACTCTTTGGGTCCTGTCACTGGATCTAACGAATGCCTTTATCCACTGTGCCATGTGACCTTGAGGACATCTGTGTATGAATTTCTGGGTATTATAGTCCTAAAGTCTTCAGCAACTATTTTTACCAGTGCATATATAGCAATTTTTTTCGTTGTTATCAATCATTTTTTTACCAGAGCTCATATTGCATTTTTGTTCCTATTATCGCTTTTCTCTGACACTCCTTATTACTGGTTAATTGTTGCTGAAGACATTAGTTTTATAATACCCAGAAATTAATGCACAGACTTCCTCAAGGACACATGGCATAGTGTATAAAGGCGTTAGTTAGATCCAGTGACAGGACTCAAAGAGAGTGAGTTCAATACCCGGTGAAGGCAGTGGAGAAATTGGACAGGGGAATTAACAGTAGATAACTGAAAACCGACATCCATTAAACATGGCACGTGGAACTAGAACAGTCTACCCCAATGAGCGGAATAAAGGGTTTAGTTCGACATTCCAACCAACTGAAGAAGGCCGGAGCGTACTACGGCTGAAAACTAGTAATAAATATGACAACAAAGATGAGGACAATAGTCTGAATAATGTAAATAGTTCAACATCTTTGTTGCGTTATTTTTTCACTTCGAATTGGTTGTGGTATCCATTTCACTTGCTGCTGTTGTTGAAATTCCTCAGGCGATGTCGTCGTTTCATTTATCTGTTAAGAGATAAGAAGAAGAATATTCGCCAAGACAGACTTCACTCGCTCACAGGAATTTTTAACCATTCTTATAGATGAGAGAGTTTCGATACATCCCTGGTCAAAATCTTCAAACCAGATACAAAAAGGTTAAAACAATTTTTAAATATATTTACGAAACATTTACATTTAATTAGAAAATATAGTTGATCAAGAAACAAGTGAACATGTTAAGCTTTTAATTGACTAAGTTTAACAAACATTGAAAATGTATTTTATTGACTTGGGCATAAGAATAAGACCATGTGTGAAAAAGAATTACTGGACAAATATTTTAGATCTACACATAGCTTCCGGCGTGTAGACATCTACTTAGCTCATCTGCAGCCTTATATTTCAGATTTTAAAATGGCTAATGTTAAAATTTTAACAAAGTTCAAACAGGGTAGGATTGTTGAACTTCAAAGACGTGGTCTTTCGCAACGAGCAGAACTGTCATTATAAATCCGGATGCGTACGCTTCTAAAAAATGAAGCGGTCGCCCCCATAAAATGTCACGATCTCTAGATAGAAACATTGGACGAAAAGTTAAGAGAGATTCAAGATTAACATCAAATCAGATAAAAGCGAATACAGATACTGAATGCAGCTCTTGAACAATTCGACGGCATTTAAATAAGAAAGGGGTTAAGAACGTAAAATGGCTGCACAGGCTCCGCCTTCTTAATCGAGATAAAACCTCCTGTTTACAATTTGTTTCCGATTATAAAACGTAGGATATGGATAAATGGAACAAATAATTGTTTTCAGACGAGAAAAATTCATCCTTGATGGCTCAGATGGTTTTCAGCTATACTGGCATGCAAAAGATGCCCCCCCCCCCCGATTTTTTTTTTTGTTCAACACGGATCAATTATGGTCTGTGTTTCATTTTCGTACAATGGAACTCTTGAGTTACAGGAAGTAAATGGTTGTCAAGCTGCTAGTTACATTAACATGTTAAGAAACTTATAACTAATTATTGAAAACACTCGTCTATGTGGAGAAAACTAGATTTCCCAGCAGGACAATACTGCAATCCACAACGCTAGACGGTCAAAGGAGTTTTTTTTATGGAAAATAACATTTAGCTTTTATGCTATACACCGTGCTCTCTAGATTTATTCCCAATCGTGTATGGCAAAGAATATTTATAAACATGGATAGCAATTTTATAAAGGATATGGCAAAGGATATTTATAAACATGGATCGCAATTTGAAACTGTGGATGCTCTTCGTGCTGCAGTTTGTGCATCCTGGGCGAGCAACCCAAACATCCTCACGCCGAAGTTAATAATGAGTATTCCAAAGCGAAGTAATTCTCAAAAAAGGAAGATATACTGAATATTAAATTTTCATTGTGATTTATTTTTTTTGTATTTTCTATTTTTATTTACATACTCTGTTATCTTTATGAGCAACCAAAAAAAAATACTTTTTCAATGTTTGTTTAAATTTATCAATTAAAAGATTAAAATTTTCACTTGTTTGTTGTTAAACTACATTTTCTAATTAAACGTAAATGTTTCGCAAATATATTTCTATTAACGTAACAATATTTTATATTTTCTTTAACCCTTTTGTATGTGGTCTTAAGATTTAGAACAGGAGTGTATCTCTGAACGGGTTTGGCGCCGTGCATGATATTCATATGGAATCTCAATTTAACGAGGCTATTCAGGAACCTGACTCAAGATTTCAGTTTAATGTTTGCGTTTTGTAGCGACTTGCTGCGTTTAGACCAAACTACATCTCGCGAAGATGATCCTATGTTTAATTACCTTATCTCCTATACTAAATATCTTATAAGTGATCCATGCACAGAAGTATTTGAAGTGTTTGGTATTTAATGATCCACATCGTTAATTTTTATGCTTGATATTTATATTTTCTAAACTATTTTTATATTTCCCTGTAATATATTTATGCTATGGGATTTTATTAAGTCTTTTTGAGTCGGAAGTTCTGTGTAGATAAAAAGGTTATAGCATAGTGGGTTATCAGTTATAGTGAAGTGTATGAGTGTTGAAACAGATTAGTTTGATTCGTCCTTGTTAGTTAGATAGCCCATCATATGAGGGGTATAAAACAAGAAAATCAAATTGTAAAGTAAAATAACAAGTTTATCTACATATAAATCAATCAAGGTCTCTACAAATAAAATTAATGTATTTTGGTTGATACAATGTCGTCAAAATATTCGTAGTAGTCCTTGCAAGAATGAGTTTATGTGTAACTAGGCAGGAACGTACGTGTGGTTGTATGTATGTATGTATGTATGTATGAGCATCATCGTAGGGTAGGAATGTCTTTGAAGTAATCACTCAGTCTTAAAAAGTTCCGTTCGTTTATCAAGTATAAAAAGAGGTGAGGGAGAACGGTAGCGATAATAATAACGATCGCTTTACTTTTGTCAAGGGACGTGTTAATACGCTCGTCTCCTTCTATCTGGTGACAGGTGAACTTGTCCGTCTTTTATTTTGTTTTTGGAGCTTGAAAAGGTCATTTGGGAATTCACTCCCGGATAAGATTCGGGCCTTTCCATTGGACAACGAACAAACTTCGCGTCGGCTCGTGAAAAGGTCTGTAAAAGATTTTGTTTCGGAGAATTGAAGATTATTTGAATTTTGTTTTTAAATGTGTCCTAGTTTTCTATTGGCCGAAAAATAATTTGGCAGCAAGGTCTGAAATTACATGAGTTTTGTTTTGGATTTTCTTTTACGTGTGTGTTAAGCAAAGTTTGTAAATTCGAGTCTTTTTAATTTCTAACAAAATCAATGAGTCGGTGCTTAGCATCTGAATTTTAAATCTCGATCTTGTTTATTATTAATGGTAATACCGCATAGATGCAGGTTCAATTCCTGGCGGAGAAAGTATACCATCCTGATGGTGTGTCACTTTGAAGTGGTAGGACCACCTGCGTGCTTCAACGACCCCCAGAGTTATGTTGGCCAGGGCTTCGGCCCTTAGGTGGTCCAACCAAGTTCAACAGGTTTGTGGGGTAGGAGCCAGACGAAAGACAGCCCCTAGCCCTCCAGTTTGGATGTTGTGCAGTAGGCTAACGACCTACGCACTTAAAAACCTGCTTGTTACAGAAACCTCAGCGATATCTTCAAACAACAACTTGACTGAAGAAATGTCCTCCAAAATGGAGCATATGACGCGTGCTGGTGAAAATACCCCAGGAGGCTGCCGGCACGACATGATGAAGCGAACGGGAGAAGCACGGCCAGAACTGCGTCCGCTAGAGAGGTTAGTTGCGGCCCTATGTTCCCCAAAGATTTAAGAAGCATAATGAACGAATATATTTCAGTTATGGGCTTTTAGTTAATCTTTTTTAGTATAGTTTGTTTGTAGGGAGCTTAAAAGTTTTCACAAACTCTGATAATTTGTTTTGTAGTGTATCATGGATTTTTTTCTGGTATGTAAAATTCTTTTTTTATAAACTAATGTGTTTTTCTTCTTTTCATGTTATTTGTTGAGTTTTCTTTCTGTTTTTGAATTTCCTTGTAGGCAGTTGTATTTTAGATGTTCTGCAGTTTTGCTGGGGGATGTTCTGCTGCTTTTTATTTTATATATTTTTTATATACTTCACAAGCAACTGTAATTTTAGACTACTAAATTTGAAAATTTTATGCATTTTGTTTAGTTTTTAAGAGGGTTTTTCGATTAGTTTCATTACATATTTACCTATAAATCACTTTTTTATTTTACCATATGTTAGATTGAAGAATACGATCTTTTTATATTGGATTTATTTGTTCCATAACATAAAAAAGCTGCATGTTAACTTGATACGAATGAAACGAAATTTAAACTTCGACTTTAGATATGGCGAGAAATTTGAAATTGGCTGAGTTTTGGAAGGCTGTCTGTTCCATACTTAGAAGTGATATTACAAACAACATTTTTTTAAATAAATAAAAGTTTTTCATATGATTTACTGTATGATTTATTGCATATGATTTAATGACGATTTTAATGATTTATTAAAAGCAGTCATTTCTCATTAAGGCTCAACTTCTAATTACGCCGTCTATAATAGATGTTGTATTAGTGAAAAAAAGTATATTTAGAAACACCTAGAGGAAGTTTCAAGCAATTAAAAGCAGGAAATATTTTGGGTGGAGTCGCATTGAGCAAGGAAAATAATTATCGATCGTTGTCCGAGACAGCAATCGTTTTTGAAGTATTCTACCACCCTGTATACATTAAAACCCACTCAAATTAACAAGAAACACACACAAACACACGCGTACCCACGAACACACACAGACACAAACACAGGCAAACACATACATATAGATATATTTATATATAATTATTTTTGCACACACAAACACACACACACACACACACATATATATATATACATACATATATATATATATATATATATATATATATATATATATATATATATATACATATACATATATATATATATATATATATATATATATATATATATATATATATATATATAGTTATATTTGCTTTACTCTGTATTGAGCACACTCATTTGGTGGTTATTGTAATTTATTCAATATACACAAATCTTATACTTGGTCACATATATATATATATATATATATATATATATATATATATATATAAAGAAATATAGTCTTAAGGTGTGCTATATTTATGGGATAAAGTGCTCAATATCAGAGATAGAGCGTGTGTAAAATACAAAAGTGAACATAGTGTTGACTTCTATGTTTACTTTTATATATATATATATATCTATATATATATATATATATATATATGTATATATATATATATATATATATATATATATATATATATATATATATATATATGTATATATATATATACATATTTATTTATATATGTGTGTGTGTGTATGTCTCTGTGTGTGTAGGGAGAGATACATAAAACTAATAGAAAGTTTCTTAAAAGTCCTCCGTTTGGCACATTTTACAGTATGACCAACTGACCAAAATCATAACACTGGTAGGGCCGAGAGATTTTTATAAAGATAGCGGGCAAAAATTTTCAGCTACTTTAAACGTTATTGTAAGTTGGTAATACGGCTAATCCTCACTTAACGATTTATCTGTTTAATGACCTGGACCTACGATCGGCTATAAAATATTGGAAAATAAAATTAAAAAATTAAATCCCTCCGGTCGGTATTGTACTCAGCACGGAGATTTAATCGTGGCTGTGTTCGATTTTATGAAAACGAACCAAATGAAATGAATACAGAGAAAAAGAAAAACATATCTATTCTATTTCTTCATGCAGTTCGAAGACTTGTAAAAATTATGCAGCTCATTTTTTTAAATTATTTATTACGTTTAATGGTCGATGCACTAAGTTTTAGGAACAAATCAGTCATGTTCGAAATGATGTAAAAGTTATTGTAAATCTATACGAAGCTGGTTAAAGCAAGCCAATTGTATTGTGTCCCTAAATAACTGTCAGGTACACTTTCTCACCTGGAGACACTTTCGGTAGTAAGGAACCCGATCGTTAAGTGTTGAATTACTGCAATTGACTGATTATACGCAGATATTTTATATTTCCTTTTCTACAGATAAAATACTTGTCCAATTTGAGACATCCCCATGTATAATTATGTGAAAATGTGGTACGACACACAGAAGCTCACCTAAAATTAACTAAAAACAGACCTTCTCTAATCAAAATTATATAGTCATCTAAGATTCTCATGAGTTAATATTTCGCGTGATTTTAAATAACTTAAAGAATTACTTCTCTATTCTTGTTACGGGAAGCGTACGAATAATTACAATGTTCACAGGTATGAGTATACTCTTCCCTTTCATGCAGATTGCAAATGTTTTAAATTTTGCGTGATTTATCAAATCTGCTTCATCTTTTTCTTTCTCCCTAGAATCTTTTGATGATATTTAATTAGTGTTCTGAGCTGACTACAAAGTTAATGCGTTAACACGGTCTTCTGTTATAATCAACTGCCATGGAGTATTCTCGTGTTGAGAAATTCCATCACCAACCAATTCTGCTATCAAGTGATTCCTCTACCTCTGTTTATATTAGCTACCCTCAAGTTTTAATCAATGTTCTTGAACAATTTCTTTGTATGTATCCTCAAAGAATCAGATTCTTAGATTCAAACTGCACTGTTTTCGTCACTTAACCTGTTGTTATGAATAATTAAGAGTGGTCTCCACTTGTTTTGTTACTTTGCTCTTTGAGAGAGCTATTTCTCTTTACTGTGACTGTCGGAGTTATCTCCTCCTCATTTCCTTAATCCTTCAACAGGCTTCTCTCTCCCACGAGTATAAATACTGGCTGACCCTACTCTCTTTCTCTTTTTCCGGCTTACGCTCGGGCGGTCATCTCGGTCAGGCCTTGAGCCGAAACCTCGCGCGTGAGGCGAGGTAAAAAACTTTCTCTTTTTTACTTATTCCAATATGTGACCTCTCACAGAAACAGCTTTTCCCATATTCTGGGAACACGCTAAAAACAAAATACGCGTTCGTACGGGCACTCAACATACACACATAACTTTCCATACAAACACTCTGTAACTTTTCATGTCTTCGTGTATTAATGTTTGTTATTAATATATATTTGTTTGCATACATGTATATCGGTCTTGTTTGTTTCTTTATCTTCTTTGGACTTCATTAAAGTCCAACATTCCTATGTAGCTGGACCGGCCAGCAGGAAATCTTAGCCCAGAGATATCATCCTCACATTCACACCCCGTTCCTCTACAAGACTATAAAAACGCGAACTTTATATTCTCAGTTGAATTAAAGCGTTATTAAAGCCTACACCTGCATACATCTGTCATTACAGCTGTATCATTTCGCTTTTGCATCCGACAAATCGTCACTTTCAAAATTCAAGTCCATCAAATATTCAATCATTGAATGAGATTTATGTCACGCATACATTCCATAGTTCAGATCGTTT
>OZ038490.1:98331085-98358585 GCA_964036315.1 Acanthosepion esculentum | reverse complement strand
GAACGATTCGTATATTAACAATGGTCGTTTTGTTTATTTCTAGTTTAAATGACATGTCGACTTTCTAGCAATGTGTAAAATCGATATGTATATCGTTTTTGCAGGAATACGGTTTAATATTCTCATTTTATATTCTGTGAATTTCAATGGAATTATTACGTCATCTATAGATGAAAATAACCAGATAGGATTTACGATATCGCAGTTGATACGATCTTCGACTAAACTTTTGTTTCTGAAAAATGGACATAATTTTGTATTGGTATAATATACCTATTTACTCCAATTCGGTTAGGTATATATGATATTTTTCAGTAGCTAGTTCATCTTTTTCACGAGATATAATAATCCAGTTATCAAGTTTGAAACATTATTGATCCCATGGACTCGTTCGAAGGTAAATTATTTATTAAATTTATTTACTAGTTTTTTATTTACTCATTTTCCTTTCCCATCTTGTTTCGTTGTGGAACGCCTCTGGCTTCTTTTGGAATCCCCAATATTCATCCCAGACTAGGTGAACGATGGACAATTTTCATTCGGTTCCTTTTTCTCATTGTCACGAGCAACTTTTCTTGGAGTTAAGCGAGATAGAGTAGGGGAAGAACGGTCTGCAAGAGGTCAGCAGGCGACTCGATATTAAAATATGGTGTCTTGTGAGTGTTTAAACCCCAGCACGACAAGACATCTGGCAGCGAAGAGGTATCTTCACTATAATGTCGCTGCCACCATCCTGTCTATATCAACATTTTTCAAACCACCACCCCTAATTGTTTCTGACCAGTTCAGTAGTTTGCCATTATGGGTTCGACTATGCATTCTAAAACATCACATACGTTTTTTTTTTCTCATTTGCGTCCGTTCTGTATTTGGCTATCTTTTCTAAAATATTTTCATTGCAACTTCTCTGACGAGATATTTTCCCTGCTGCCCCGATTGCTTAATTTTAAGCGTGCTTGAAATGTAGGTCCCATCATTTTAATGTTCAAATAATTAAATGTAACCGCCACTTCTACTCCAACAGTTTCTTTTCTCGCACTTCCCGCCAGTGGAACTCCCTTCCGTTTACGTGCTTCCCTGAAAACTACAATCTTCAAAATTTAAATGCAACGTCAATCGTCATCTTCGGTCGTCTTGCATCCCGTTCATCTGTTATTCTTTCCGCAATCCCCACTCCATAGACACTCTTTTTTCTCAGTTTCCCCGTCGTACTAGTGGCCTTCCCATCTAGCTTCAGGTGAAATGGTTAAAAAAAAAAAGAAAAAAAATTCTGTTTATCTTAAGCTTATTTTTAAATTTCTCTAGTTCGCAAATCTCTCTTTATTTTCATATATTTTATATTACTTTTCACTATTTCTCTTGATTTCTCCATTTTGTTTGTTTAGTTTTCTTTTTGGCCATATCTTTTCTATTGTCTCGTCATTCATTTTTTTAGGAATATCCCCTGATGAGTCCAGCTTTTTCTCTGACTAGTGACTTGTAATGCCTGACTGGATTCATTATCTAACTGTAAAGAAACAGGGCTATTGTTGGGGATGCGCAGAACGAACTAAGATTTTTGCTTGAGTGTTAGAATATATCAGAAGGATTTTTCGTCAGGTTGCGTGATCTTTTCATGCATCCACGACAATAAATAATTCGCAATATAAAACAAGACAAAACATGTATGCAATTCAAACAAACAAATGCATTTATATACAATTCAAATATTATTTACAAAATGTTATTGCAAGGTATTATATGTCGCATGTTTGTTAGTGGACGAAGATTTTGTTTGCTTTTTGGTGTCTTGGTGTATTTGTATTACAGTCTATAAGAAATCGTAATGAGTGTTTAAACAGCGTTATTTATATCCGTATTGTTTTTGTAATGTTTAGAATTGAGTCATCAGAAGTAGTCTACCCTTAACCGCAGGTATGTAATATGTTCGATAATAGTATTTACTTAAATTGTAGTGAGAGTTAATAATTCACTTTAGATAAGTAAAGTCTTGCAAGTTTGAAGTTCTTTATATTCACAGAGTAATCTTCGAGTCGAGTTTGTGGGTGAGTCAGTTGTGGTTTTTCGCGCGGGAAAAGTATAATCGCAAGTTACGTGGATTAGATTAGCGCTTCTCTGTGTTCGCTGCACTGACTGATTTGGTCAGTTGGAAATCTTCCTTATATAAGGTTTTAGATGTCAGAATCGGCTCAAGTAAGTTTTGGCGCAATTTAACACTCTCGCGTCGAGTTTTTGAATTATCACGTTGCGAGCAAATAGAATTCGCTGCTTAGCACAATAAGGTTTTTGATTGGTTAAGGTGATTCACGTAGGCGTGTAAAATGGAATGTTCCTGGTGCTAGGGGTGATAAGGTAAATGGACGAGTCCACACTATGTTGAATCCCAAGTCATATACGAGGTAATCACCAAGTAGATTATTTTAGCAGGTAAGGAAAATACAGCTTTGTTATTTAGCACATGAATTTTTATCAAATACTTCGGGGTCCAGCAAGAGTAGTAAGCGAACATTCCGACGATAATCTTCTAAGCTTTCATGTTTCCTGGAAGCGGAAGTTTTCGCAAAGATCTCAACTTTTCAGGGTCTGGTCTAACCGTCCCTTTACTTACTTTATATCCCAGAAGTTTTATTTTAGTTACTCTGTAGACACATTTATTCTCATTTAAGGTAAGACCGTACTTTTCAATCAGTTCTTTGAATCTTGCCAAGTTAGTGTCATGTTCTCGGATTAATACCGCAAATAGTCACGTCATCTATATACGCGAATGTTACCTTCAGGTCTTCCTTTTCGATTATTTAATCCAAAATTCTTTGAAATCCAGACAGTCCATATGTGATCCCAAACGGTATCATTTTAAGATTATACAACTTACCACTGGTATCAAAAGAGGTGTGAGGGCTGTATACTTTACGGAGAGGAACTTGATAATACTCATGTTTTATGTGTCGTCCCCAGGCATACTAGGCATGTAATGAATTTTTACAACCAGCTTGAAGTATTTGTAATGTTATTTTACATCATTCATAAAATCCCTAATTTATTGCTATTGTTATACATTACATTAGTTTATATAACAGTAAGCATAATAAGCAAATTCGAAAAATAGCTTTATATTCTGTACATTAGTTCAGTTTGCATGCAGCAAATAAAGCACAGGTGTATTTATTTTTCACTTTCTGTCTTCATTTTATTATTTTGAAGAAAGAAAATCAATCTGGATCTAAGATTTCGTATGGTATACAAAACCAACTGGTTGGATATATTAATTCTATTTTTATTTTATGATATATAAAATATCATAAAATAACAATCTCTATCTATAAAAGTCAGGATATGAGTGTGTGTGTGTAACGAATGCACGGCCGGAATTTTCGACGGATTTGCACCGAAATTTACATTCACATGCTCCAAGTTAGCGGAATGGTCAAAACCGACTTTGCATTTCCCAACTCCCATCGATAGTGCAAATAATCGATTTTTTTCTTGCTTCTACGGCAGTTTTCATTTAGTTTGCGGCCATTTTCTACTGACCAGAGTAAGAGCATATAGCTGGCTGCCACGAATAGGCAGGAAGATTATATTGACCAGCGTGAGAGCTAACAGCTGACTGACACGAATGTTAACTAGCATGCTAGCATGCAAAAAAAATCGATAGCTGCATTCGTCACAAGTGGGAAACATTTAAATCTGCATGGCACTTTACATCAATTGGCTCATTCGCATGCTTAAACTCAACGTTGATTCTGATTCCCCAGAACTGTGTTGGGTGTGAAAAAGTATTTGTTGTTAACATTCTTTTTTCATTCGTTTTTTCCAGTTCCGAGTCCTTTTTTAAAGCTGATCGTTTTGTGTTCATTTTGTTTAGTTCTTTTTTCGTAACAGATTTAATGTTTAGTATAAAGCTTAGAAAAAATTCGCAGTGTGAGAAGTAAGGCATGTAGCAACACCAGCACGGCAAAGGGCACTCCTTTAAAGGCAAGGAAGGGCAAAATTATTGCTGTATGAGTCGTACGATTTTTTAATCAAGCACGCTTCTAGTAAACTATAAAAGCTGTTCGAAATCAACTAGACGTTAAATTGGTATGTAGTTAAGTGTGGAATGCTTTTATAACTGAATACTCTTCTCATATATAATTTTTATTAATTATTTAGTGCCGATAATGTATAAGCACGCATGCGCGCTTACTTATACACACAGACAGACATAGATACATCCATATATATGCGTATATGTATATGTATGTGTGTGCATATTATATGGGCGTCTGAAAGCCATAAACATGTGTAGATGACACTCTTGAGGGCCGTCGATAGCTGTGCTCGCACTAAGCCACAAGTCATCGTGGCCGAGGGCTTGAGCGTTCTGCTTAATTCAGATTGTTAATCAGGTTAGATAACAAGCTCTCTACCAGAAACTGTAGGTCTCCTCGGCATAGTTGCACTATAAACCAGAGGTGGGCTCTGTGGGTGTCGAGCAAACACAAATGTGCTTGAGTGTTTGCAACAGTGATAGGCTAGACGCACTAGCAGACGGATATACTCGCATATGAGTGGCAAGCTATTATGTGTGAGTAAAAATTCAATGACATATATGAAATACATTTCCTAAAATACAATATGATTAAACGCAAAAGAAAACAATTCTTTAACAATGCGTTTTGTCCGGACTTTATCAATGTAAATGGAAGGATTTTATCTTAGATGTATTAAATGTAAATGTGAAGATTTTATTTTACATGTATTAAATATAAATGTGAAGATTTTATTTTACATGTATTAAATATAAATGTGAAGATTTTATTTAACATCTATTATATATAAATGAGAAGATTTTATTTTACATGTATTAAATATAAATGTGAAGATTTTATTTTACATGTATTAAAATATAAATGTGAAGATTTTATTTTACATGTATTAAATATAAATGTGAAGATTTTATTTTACAGGTATTAAATATCAATGTGAAGATTTTATTTTACATGTATTAAATATAAATGTGAAGATTTTATCTCATATCAATTAAATATAAATGTGAAAATTTTATTTTACATTTATTAATATAAATGTGAAAAGTTTATTTTACATGTATTAAATATAAATGTGAATATTTGTTTTTACATGTATTAAATATAAATGTGAAGATTTTATCTTACATATATTAAATATAAATGTGAAGATTTTATTTTACATGTATTAAATATGAATGTGAAAATTGTATTTTACATGTATTAAATATAAATGTGAAAATTTTATTTTACATGTGTTAAATGTAAATGTGAACATTTTATTTTATATGTATTAAATATAAATGTGAAGATTTTATTTAACATCTATTACATATAAATGTGAAGATTTTATTTTACATGTATTAAATATAAATGTGAAGATTTTATTTTACATGTATTAAATATACATGTGAAGTTTTTATCTTACATCTATCAAATATAAATGTGAAGATTTTAACTTACATGTATTAAATATAAATGTGAAGATTTGATTTGAGATGTATTAAATATAAATGTGAATATTTTATTTTACATGTATTAAATATAAATGTGAAAATTTTATTTTACGTGTATTAATAAAAATGTGATGAGTTTATTATACATGTAATAAATATAAATGTGAAGATTTTATTTTACATGTATTAAATGTAAATGTGAAGATTTTATTTTACATGTATTAAATATAAATGTGAAGATTTTATCTTACATATATTAAATATAAATGTGAAGATTTTATTTTACATGTGTTAACAATAAATATGAAGATTTTATTTTACATGTATTAAATATGAATGTGAAAATTGTATTTTACATGTATTAAATTGTAAATGTGAAAATTTTATTTTACATGTATTAATATAAATGTGAAAAGTTTATTTTACATGTATTAAATATAAATGTGAATATTTGTTTTTACATGTATTAAATATAAATGTGAAAATTTTATTTTACATGTGTTAAATGTAAATGTGAACATTTTATTTTACATGTATTAAATATAAATGTGAAGATTTTATTTAACATCTATTACATATAAATGTGAAGATTTTATTTTACATGTATTAAATATACATGTGAAGTTTTTATCTTACATCTATCAAATATAAATGTGAAGATTTTAACTTACATGTATTAAATATAAATGTGAAGATTTGATTTGAGATGTATTAAATATAAATGTGAATATTTTATTTTACATGTATTAAATATAAATGTGAAAATTTTATTTTACGTGTATTAATAAAAATGTGATGAGTTTATTATACATGTAATAAATATAAATGTGAAGATTTTATTTTACATGTATTAAATGTAAATGTGAAGATTTTATTTTACATGTATTAAATATAAATGTGAAGATTTTATTTTACATGTATTAAATATACATGTGAAGTTTTTATCTTACATCTATCAAATATAAATGTGAAGATTTTAACTTACATGTATTAAATATAAATGTGAAGATTTGATTTGAGATGTATTAAATATAAATGTGAATATTTTATTTTACATGTATTAAATTGTAAATGTGAAAATTTTATTTTACATGTATTAATACAAATGTGAAGATTTTATTTTACATGTATTAAATGTAAATGTGAACATTTTATTTTACAGGTATTAAATATAAATGTGAACATTTTATTTTACAGGTATTAAATATAAATGTGAAGATTTTATTTTACATGTATTAAATGTATATGTGAAGATTTTATTTTACATGTGTTAAATGTAAATGTGAACATTTTATTTTATATGTATTAAATATAAATGTGAAGATTTTATTTAACATCTATTACATATAAATGTGAAGATTTTATTTTACATGTATTAAATATAAATGTGAAGATTTTATTTTACATGTATTAAATATACATGTGAAGTTTTTATCTTACATCTATCAAATATAAATGTGAAGATTTTAACTTACATGTATTAAATATAAATGTGAAGATTTGATTTGAGATGTATTAAATATAAATGTGAATATTTTATTTTACATGTATTAAATATAAATGTGAAAATTTTATTTTACGTGTATTAATAAAAATGTGATGAGTTTATTATACATGTAATAAATATAAATGTGAAGATTTTATTTTACATGTATTAAATGTAAATGTGAAGATTTTATTTTACATGTATTAAATATAAATGTGAAGATTTTATCTTACATATATTAAATATAAATGTGAAGATTTTATTTTACATGTGTTAACAATAAATATGAAGATTTTATTTTACATGTATTAAATATGAATGTGAAAATTGTATTTTACATGTATTAAATTGTAAATGTGAAAATTTTATTTTACATGTATTAATATAAATGTGAAAAGTTTATTTTACATGTATTAAATATAAATGTGAATATTTGTTTTTACATGTATTAAATATAAATGTGAAAATTTTATTTTACATGTGTTAAATGTAAATGTGAACATTTTATTTTACATGTATTAAATATAAATGTGAAGATTTTATTTAACATCTATTACATATAAATGTGAAGATTTTATTTTACATGTATTAAATATACATGTGAAGTTTTTATCTTACATCTATCAAATATAAATGTGAAGATTTTAACTTACATGTATTAAATATAAATGTGAAGATTTGATTTGAGATGTATTAAATATAAATGTGAATATTTTATTTTACATGTATTAAATATAAATGTGAAAATTTTATTTTACGTGTATTAATAAAAATGTGATGAGTTTATTATACATGTAATAAATATAAATGTGAAGATTTTATTTTACATGTATTAAATGTAAATGTGAAGATTTTATTTTACATGTATTAAATATAAATGTGAAGATTTTATTTTACATGTATTAAATATACATGTGAAGTTTTTATCTTACATCTATCAAATATAAATGTGAAGATTTTAACTTACATGTATTAAATATAAATGTGAAGATTTGATTTGAGATGTATTAAATATAAATGTGAATATTTTATTTTACATGTATTAAATTGTAAATGTGAAAATTTTATTTTACATGTATTAATACAAATGTGAAGATTTTATTTTACATGTATTAAATGTAAATGTGAACATTTTATTTTACAGGTATTAAATATAAATGTGAACATTTTATTTTACAGGTATTAAATATAAATGTGAAGATTTTATTTTACATGTATTAAATGTATATGTGAAGATTTTATTTTACATGTATATGTAAACAGAAGTGGATAAAAATGTTTCAAGTTTTCAAAATATTCTTTATTTCTCAAGGTATGGAAAATGCTAAGTGGCTTATTGTCTATTAAATTAAAATGAATAAATTGTTTTGATATTTACTATTAATGTTTTTATTTGGTTATATTTATTTATTATTAATGTAATTGTTATTTTATTTTAATTCATAAAATATTTACGTATAAGTTAACCGTTTTCTTTTAATTGTTTAATTTTTTTATAGTCATATATGTTGGCTTGGGAATGGATTATTTTCATTAAACATGGGATATTTGAAAAGATATAGGACTCAAGACAATATTTTGGCAAGAATCGATAGTTACATACTTAACAATCTTCCGTCTAAGTAATTTATTTTATGTTTTATGTTTTAATAAGTGTAGCATTTTTGAGATTGTAGTTGTACGTAAACTTATTTATGCGTATAACTAATGCATTTTAAAAATTGTTATTGTAGGGATACTTTTTTTTATAAACACGTGTTTAGGTTAATAAAATTGGAGAAAAATATCAGAAATCGATATTTAAGTTATCAGCTTATGACGTGAGTCATTTTTTATAATAGATTTATCGAATAATTTTCGGAGGATATCCAACATACAATCAGCTTTGTTATAATATCAATGGTCATGGTAATAAAAGCCTTTTCCTTATTTGGAAATATTCGTCATTTATTAACCGACAAATCAGTACTACTGTCGGTTGAAATATTTCTCTCAAACCACCTTTCAAGAAAATATGGACTATGTCATTATTTTCTCTTTTTTTACATGTGCAATCTATTTTACTAGTTGCTGCTGTTGAAAAGCCTAGTGATGGTTTTCTGTTATTTTTTCAGTTTATTGACTGCAATTATGTAGCGCCAGTTCGCGAGGATGAACTTTGCGAAGAACTACGTGTACCATTCCCTCGAATTAACTGATCAGAGAAAATAGCTTTATAAAGTTGACAGCATTGTTGAGGTTATGCCAACCATCTAAAAGATAGAATAATCACTTAAATATGCTAAACGTAATGATATAACTAAGGTTCATATTTAGTTACATGGTTGGAACAGAATTGCAAAGCGTTTATGAATAGGTGATGTTTATAGTCGTTACTTCATTTCACTGCTGATTGAAACTTATTCCATTCTAAAAGGCGATAGCTTAACGCGTCTTTCTATACGATTCGTGTGTGGGTTGTGATTTTTAATTATTTTTATGTTGAAAGTGAAAACGGAGAAAAAAGAGATGCCTTTACGTCATTTGATGTCATATTGTTTCCGAGAAGTAAACAAAAGCAAACGCTCTACCAAACCTCAAAATCGATATATATATATATATATATATATATATATATATATATATATATATATATATATATATATATATATGTATATATATATATATATATAAACAAAAGCAAACGATCTACCAAACATCAAAATCGATATATATATATATATATATATATATATATGTATATATGTATGTATATATATATATATATATAAACAAAAGCAAACGATCTACCAAACAGCAAAATCGATATATATATATATATATATATATATATATATATATATATATATATATATATATATATATATATGTATATATATATATATATATATCGATTTTACTGTTTGGTAGACCATTTGCTTTTGTTTACTTCTCGGAAACAATATGACATGTATGTATGTATGTATGTATGTATGTATATATATATATATATATATATATATATATATATATATATATATATATATATATATATATATATATATATATACAGGTGTCGTTTAAGGAGATGGTGTCATCGCTGAAAGTAATATAGCTGAGGACTGCAGACATAAATGATGATGAAATAGAAACACTAATTAAAATTAAAATAAGTCGAATACTATCAAACTTCGTAGAGATATTCCATATATATCTTATCTCGCTAAGATTTATGATGTGCCAAACCGCTTAACAAAGAATAAATAATGGCGCGAATTTCAATCACGTGATTTTTTGATCAAACGCAAAAAAAACGAATCCAACCCACTTTCGTATAGGAGGATAACAGTCTATAAAAATTAATTTTCTCAAGAATGGGAAGCGGAAAATTTCCTGTAGAAAACCAAATGAGCCAACTTTGATTACTCAAGATGGCAGTCTCCATCTGTAAAAACTGATTTTTTTTTAAAATTTTAGTGGGACTGGATGGATAACTTCTAATACAATATCAAAAGTTGGATTCAAATAAGAACTTCCCAATTCGACCTATGAAATGCAGCCATCACTGTAAAGAATTTGCAGTTGTCCAATCGGAAGCACTATAGCTAATCATGTCAATGATACTGAATATTTGATGAAAACTGGGCTGGACCCCAGAAGTAACTCAGCAAATGATGACGTTCGCGCATAAATGCTAATATCATATATAATATATATATATATATATATATATATATATATATATATATATACATATATATATATATATATATATGATAGAAAATTATAGAAATGATTAGGAGGATTTGATAATTATAATGCAGAATGCAGAAAGCACTGGACGGCCGTTTTGTCCTGTTATATTAGAACACGCACATACCTACTACAAAACTGTGCATTTTGTTTCAACGTTAAAAAAATTTTAACGTTGAAACAAGATGTACAATTTTGTTGTGGGTATGTCCACGTTGTAATGTAACACTGCATAATATATATATATATATATATATATATATATATATATATATATATATATATATATATATATAGAGATAGATAGATAGATAGATAGATAGATAGTAGAGTGTCACGCAAAAGCTTACAACACATTACAACAAAATTTTTTTGGATATTTCTAATACAGTTAGATTAATTAAACCTTTACTGCTCCTAGAACATATACTGAGGTATTCAGTCAAACAATCAGACTTTTTAAAAAATTCAAAATGTAACCCACGAAGAAAAACCGATCACACAAAAAGTTTACACATTTCATTATTTACAAAACCTTTTGTTAGAAAAGTTTTCCAAGTTTAATGGAATGTTCCAAATTAGGATAGGTTTTTTTTTTTTAGAACCCTCCGGATTAATTTTATGATTACCTTTAGGGCTGATTAATTTTCTGTCAACCGTCCTTTAAACATTGACAAAATGGGTGGAACCAAAATAATAATTGATCTAGACTTTCGTAAACGTATTGTTGGACTTCATACAAATGGACTTGGTTATAAGAAGATATCTAGTCAAGAAAATGTGCCATTGAGTTCGGCTGGTACGAAGGTTCGTCACTGAAAGACGTGTCTATACGTCCCACCAAAAGCTCTGGTAATCATAGAAAAGTAACGGAACGTACGGCAAGATTATAGGCGGGAAAGATTGTCAACGAGCCCCGAGTTACGCTTAAAGAACGTCTTCGAGGACTAGAAGTCAGTGGTGTAAAAGTGAGTACGGATACAATTAGACATTTATATCGTCGATATGACATGTTTTCGAGTTCTCCAAGGTAAAAATAAACACTTCTTAAGAGAAAACACTTTCTTGCTAGACAGGATTTTGCAAACGAGCATTATATTTTGGCGTATCTGGAGATAGAATATTACTGAATAGTCGCCGGAGAATACTATCGCAACAGTAAAATTCGGAGGTGGATCAATCATAATATGGTGTTGCTTTAGTGCCCAAGCTGTAGGGAACATTGTAGTATTAGAAGGGAGGATGAATGGAGCCTATTATAAGGATATTTTGTAGGGACATTTACGTCAGGGTGTACATTTGCTCGACTTAAAACCAGCGATCCTATACATATGAAGTTTCTAGGCAATTAATTATTGACTTTGAATTTCATTTTAAATCAGGTTACCCCAAGATGGTTTAGAATGTCTTCAGCATGGAGCAGCCTGCAGTTAGTGAAAGAGATTGAGATGACTTTAATAAAAAATGAGGAAAAGGACAATAGCGGAACAGGTTTTAGGGAGACAGAAGATGGTGATTTACGTTATATTTAAATCTTTTAAAACCAGTCAGAAGTTAGTTCCACTGTTGAGAAGGGTGAGAACATCAACTGTTAGAATAGAAGAAATAGTTACATCTAGCTAGTTTATCTGTAAATCTAGTATCACACTAAAATCATTCAGCAAAGATACTAAGGAAAAAGCTCATCAGAACTTTTACAATGAAAAAAAACAGAGCGAAACCACTTCATATCGGTGAGAAAGTGACAGAACTCAACTAGGGATTACTTCTATTTTAAGGGAATATTTCAAAGGAAAAATCTGAAAGTATAGTCGATTTCAAACATTTCTTTCCAAATATTCCCTTAAAATAGAAGTAATATCTAATCAACATCAGTAATTTCTCACTGACGTGAAGTGGCTTCGCTCTGTTTTTTCTACATGTATATTACCGTAATTCCTCGTGTATAATACGAAAACATAATAAGCAAAAACAGCGGTGCGTATTATGCACAGCTACAAAAAAATCTTGAAAAAATTGCCATAGAATAAAATAAGAGCTATCATAAAACTAAATTAGAATAATATTATTCTATGTTTAAAACCATTTATTTAAATAAGAGTAGGAAACGCTGACCGTAATGAAATTGGGGAGGTAAAATTTATAGGATTCATTACCAAAGATTGGGTACGTATTATGCATAAGTAAAAGCATTTTCTCACACTTTCAGCACAATATTAGGTCTGCGTATTATACATGGAGTCGTATTATACCTGGGTAATTAAGGTAATTTTCATTTTCAGTGCATTTGTATTCACAAATTTCGACAGCAATTTTATAATAATGCAAGACAGAATAAAAATATATCAAGGTTGTCTGCAGTTATGACAATCCAAGTTACTTCCATGTATTCGAAATAGACTCATTTCCTCCCTGTTCTAAACGCAAGAAAAAAAGTTCGACTGTAATATTTCTCTATATTTGTCAATTTTATAAAGAGATTTCCGCCTGGCTGTTTCTGAGAACGCTTCAAACTTGTCTTCTTTAAGTGAAGCATCAGCCTTTGTCACAATCTTCATTACTATCGCTTTTTTTTAATCACATAATTCACATCAGTTATCATTACTATTTTGGATCTAAGTTTTCATCTTCAGTATTTCTCGAAAATCGAAATATAGTAAAATGAAAAGCCCAAGATGTAGTGATCGAAGCGATAAAAAAACATAGATATTCTATTAAATATGTGTATAATGACGATATTAATCTTCATAAATAGGTTATTTTCCCTCATTGGCGAGAGGGAAACAAATGTCATTTCACGTTTATCTGAAGAGCCCCATCAAGATCTGAGCTAGCATGGTAATGGTAATCTTGAAATTAGCCATTCTACTGCAGGAAACATTCGACATCCATTAACCCATTAACTGCCAAATTGTTTAATGCGCCTTTTTGGCCCAGACGGGTGTTTTAGGAGTTTATTTATTCCTTATGTTTAATTCCGGTAATTACCATTCTCGTTTCTATAGAAACTAGAACATCAAACATATATGTGTATAAAACATCAAAAAAATATTGATTAGAAATAATAAAAAATACTTTACAAAATAGTCATTATTTTTCTACTCCTGAAATGTAAAATTGCAACAGAAAGTGTCTTCTTACAGCTAATTGTTGTGAGACCGATACTTTCCTACATCATGGAATCTTCCAGTACTATATTATTATGTGAATGGTAGTATCATGGGAGTAGCACCAGTAATGCGCAGCCGCGTACGATACCAACATCGGACACCACTGGATAGTAAGCTCTGCTTACTCTTACACTATTCTTTGTAACTTTACTGTTTAATATATCTTTCTTAACTCTAACCCGTGTTCCGTGTTTTCCTTCCGTGGCCCCTACTTCGGGTTCACATCACTAATGATAAAAACTTTAAAGGCTAAGTGTTGTAAAATATACCTCTGCAAATGCAATGTATGTAAGCAATTCAATGTAAATACAAGGAATAACATGTTGTGAGTTTAATTTTAACAGATCCCCAAATAAGGCTCATGGCAGGTAATGGGTTAACTGAACTGTTAGCATTAGTGTAAATTGAAATTTATAAAAACATTTTTTAAAAACATTTTTATGAGGAAATTAGACTTATCACGCCCACAAACACTTATCTCACTTCCTACCATTCCTGGAGGTTTTTGCTTTAATACTTTTTGTTTGTTGTTGGTAGTGTGGAACTTGACTATATTATTATTTTCACTTCGTTTTTTACACCTGCTACTCGTTCTTCTTGAATCCTTTGTAGCTCTAAGCAATACTTGTTACTTTAGTATACTTCCCCTCCTTGTTCTGGCATCCATTTACACCAGCTTGTTAGGTAGGTAACTGGCTGTTTACTTCTACCAATCTTGTCTTCAGTATTTCCTGTGAGTGTCAATTTCACTAAGCTCTCTTTCATTATCATGTTTCCCAGAAGTTTCAACAGTCTGAAGATGGTAATTTAAAAACAAAGCAAAACTAAAGCAATTCTCTCGTAACATTTAGGGAGATCAGGAAACAACCACTTCTCCGCGATAAGATTACAGGAATACAGATGACAGTCATCGCACACGGGATACAAGCGATGAAATTATATTCCACGTCGCTTTCTGGCGCAGTAAAGAATTGTGTTATTGATAGGCACGACAATACGTACATTGTACATCGGGTAGAGGTTTCGTAATGCAGATGACAGGATGAAAAGGGTCATGACACTTCTAACCCAGCGTTAAAACGTTTACAAGATGTGGTCAACAGAGGACTGTGTCAGTTACCCTTGAGTAGGATTGAGGGCAGTTCTCCATTAGTCGGCAACCAGACCAGCCGGCGACAAAGCAATTTATATAAGAGCATAAACATATCGATAGTGTACCGTAACTGGCGAGAGAAATGTGTATATCTTGTGAATAAAAATATAACACAATTGTATTTTATAATGTGTTACCGTGGAGTAGAAACAGCAAGTTGTAATAACATATACAGCAATACGTTCGATTCTCAGTAGCTTCCCTTTATTTTTGTTCTTGAGTTTGTTTTTTTAGATTTTGATGTTACATACATTCTTCTAATCAGGGAGGAAATATGAACTTATTTTAATTCATGAAAAACCATAGGAGGAACATGAATGTATCCGTAATGTATGTATGTGTCAATCTTTCAGAAGTCTTCATGGTATCCTTTTTTAATGTCATAATGCATTTAGGATAAAGGTGATAATGGCTCTCGATATATTCATTTTAATTATTATATACACATTGAGATGCATTCTTGGGAAATATGGTGAAGTAAATTCTCATCGCATTGTCGACTGTTTGAAATTCCGTTTTCGTTCTCTTAGACTGGATTCCACTACAGTATAAAAAGATAATATACTCTGGTATTTAATCCAGAGTTTTGTGAGAAAAGGCAGTAATTCGTGCACCATTCAACGACAGCAATGCATAAGTGAGTGCAACTGACTAAGCTGAAATTTGAAAACTGTTCGACTATTCTATTTTTCAGGCCGATTGCAATATCCTCACCCGTTTTAAAAGAAACGAAAGTTTTTTTGTTTTTTTTTTTAACTCATTGTGAGTCAAGTTCTACAATCCTTACGCCGGAGGATTTTGCGTAAAGCCTGACACATTTCCTTTTCAAAAGTCTCGAACATTTTTCAACTCATTTTAGACGAACATTGATTAGGACTAACATAGTTTCGATTTAGTGTAGAATACACATTTCAACACTGGTCGAGTGCCGGTTAAAGTCGTTGCGCATTAGGGGCAACCATATTCAATGGCACACAATGCGAAAATACATACTTCCTGAACATATACATGAGGATCGTTATGGAGCGATCTCATCAAAGGAATCCATAGATGTAATTCAAACGGAATATCAGACCGTATTAGACGGTATTCGGCACTAGGATTTTCAGTTTTTTTAGGGGAGTAAAAGTGAATTGTATTGTTGGATATCTTAGAAAGGGTAAAATCTTGAAATGGATGCTTAGAAAATTTAAATAATATATAAAATATTAATTAATCTACTAAAAATTACATTGTGACTTTTTTGGTATAAACCTTGTACTTTCTCCTAATATTCCTATTGATAGGAAATATATATATATATATATATATATATATATATATAAGGCTCAAACACTAATATTCCATAGTTAGAATTTATTACATTGGAATCGCAATCACGATCCAATTTATCCGTGTGTGTGTGTGTGTGTGTGTGTGCGTGCGTGCTTATGTGTGAGTGAATTTCGTTAAATAATCACTAATGCCGAAACATCTTGGAACAATGGACTATTTTTTTCACTCCCTTACTCACACCTCACGGAGAAATGTAAGAACACTGGAAAAACTAATTAAAAAAATATAATTAAATTTTCACTGTCTGTATTATGAATAAAAATGAGGTTGCTGCGCAAATATTCATTAATATATATATATATATATATATATATATATATATATATATATATATATATATATATATATATATATATATATTACATTCTCTTTTAGGTATATGTGATTGCATAAATTACAAAGATTATGTCTGCTTATTTTTATCATAATGCTTTCATATTCCTGAATATTTTTCCGTATGTTGCAATTAAATAAAGAAAGAATGTCTCTCTAACAATGAGAATCATAATCCCGGGTGCAACTTGTAAGATAATCAC
This sequence comes from Acanthosepion esculentum, assembly GCA_964036315.1. Classification (NCBI taxonomy): domain Eukaryota; kingdom Metazoa; phylum Mollusca; class Cephalopoda; order Sepiida; family Sepiidae; genus Acanthosepion; species Acanthosepion esculentum. The sequence goes on along the minus strand of OZ038490.1, from coordinate 98,341,709 downwards.
TATATGTAGCTATCCATTTATGGACATTGTTTATGTCTTACCAGTTGCACCACTGATGATGTAAATCGGAAATTCATAGTGCAGTTCTATGACGTCGTAGAAAGAACGAAATATTAACAAGAGAACTATATGCAATATATATATATATATATATATATATATATATATATATATATATATATATGACTATATATATATATATATATATGACTAAATATATATATATATATGACTATATATATATATGACTATATATATATATATATATATATATGACTATATATATATATATATGACTATATATATATATATATATATATATATATATATATATATATATATATATATATATAGTCATCCACAGAAAGACTGTTTCGCTGTAACACAGCTCATCAGTATGGGTAGACATCCGGTTTCATCTAGCTAGAATCGAAACCCGACTGAATTGGCCTCAGTCGGGATTCTACCATTAAGCCTTTGGCGCACAGTACGGATGAAGTTGAATTTAAGTGTATTTATTTTAGATAAAACCACCGTGCGTGAGAGAATTCGATTCGATTTACGAAGAGTCATGCATTATTATTCGTAATAATCACTTTTTCCAAACCCCCACTTCCTCCCCAGAGAGCTCAACCGAAATAAATTTTCTAGGATATATATATATATATATATATATATAATATATATATATATATATATATATATATATATATATATATGAACATTTATCACCGGTCCAAGAAAGACATTTAAATCACTACCACGCAAATGACTTATTTTTATAATATGTTTGCAGTTTATCTTCTTTTTAATATATATATACATACATACATATATATATATATATGTGTGTGTACATATATATATATATATATATATATATATATATATATATATATATATATATATGTGTGTGTGTGTGTGTGTGTGTGTACGCGCGCGTGTGTGTATGCATTGATGTAATTAAGTGTAAATAGTAATCGTATTTTGTAATGTACGAAGTGACGGAAGCACTTAAACAATTGCCTTTCTTTTATGAGGTCTCATCTTCGCAATATTAGAGTAAACATCTCTTTACAAATGAATGTACCGGCAAAGAGAAACAATTATAAAGTCATGCTTACATATTTTTAATAAATTTATTATGGATGCTAGGGAAGTGCTCCGTACAAAATGCAACAAATCATTGGACAGAGAGCCCCTGCCAACCCAAAGTAATAACTTCTACCGTTACCCTGACATGCTTTCTTTCATACTGAGCCACTTAAAATGATGACCTGAGGTAAGAAGAAGTATGAACATACAGTCAAGAAACGAATGTATTTCATCATTGTCATAGAATCCACTTTGTCTACATTAAGGACAAACGTTTAAATCTTGAATAATTTGCCATAAATGTAAAAGCTAATATGCAAATATGCTTTAATTCTCGACAGTGTTACGTTTGAACACAGTACCCGACCCCTATATCCAAGAACTACCTTTACAAGAGCGAAAGCAGACCAAACATGATGTGTCACTGCCATATCTGGGCTGGAGTTGCCACGTACTTATCTCCCACTTCTAGCCAATGACTTATTTTTAACGATACAACTCCATTCCCAGAGATGACAAATCGCAAACCTATCGTTTTCATATCGATATTTCCATGATAAATTTCCAGACGTGCCAAACATACCCTGTCACTTACAGACGGTCGACTCATCCTCATTTCACTTCTTGTCTCTTTAGTAAAAAAAATAATTTCTACGGACAGTTTCTTCTCGATATCACTTCTGTGTGACACTTTCGCAATACTTACAGACTGAACTTCGTCATGTCTAGGATCTATCCTATATATCCCCATGTTATGAACTTACTTCCTCCTGTTACGTACATCAACCAACTTAATTCATTCACCGTCTACATTGAGAAGCTCTTGGGCCTGGAATTCTATGAACATTTAGTAACAAAAAGCAATTAATTTAAATTCATTTAACTAATCGAGCCAGATTTTATCCCAAATGTTATACTAAATTATTGCATATGGGCAGACATTTTATTTTGACCCTATAATTTGTTTTTGACCCTATAATTTGTTTACAAATTACAACCGATGATTTCATATTGATATATCTATGTATTGCTTGTATCAGAAAAACATTTTAAACTAAAGTGACATTGTAGAGAAAATATATTTTAAATCCGATGTAAATTATATAATCTAATTGAATAATAATCAAGTTGTTGATTTTATTTTATCCTTAAATATGTAATTAAACATAACAATTAAATATATTTTCCACAAACAGCATATAAGAATCGTAATTGGAAACGAATATGGAGTAGCTTCCCGAAGCCTTACGACAGTTTGGTTTTCAGTGTTTTTTGGGTTTTTTTTTTCTCAGCAGAGACTAGTCATTATCCAAGTCTGAGAAACCCAACCTATCCGAATATATAACACATATGAGAAGTAATTAATATATACCACTTAATAAATGTCTACAATTTTATTTTTATTAAATTTATACATTTCTTTATCAATAGATATCAAACCAAATTTTCAGTCTACCTTTACACAACCATTTCTGGCTAAGGTTTTCATTATCAGAGATATAAACGATTGTGCAATATTGAATCCTTGCAACTTTGTCTTTCTTTAAAAAAGCGGCCAGACAAGCATATCGGCTCAGATACTGCAACCACTGAACCAAACCAGCAAGTGCACAAAAATGTGGCAGTTGTCAATATCTTGACACGATGTGCTCTCTTGTCGGCAAAAGAAGTAATTTGAACATCGCCTAGACTAAAAAAAATCTCAAAAGCAAAGAAGTATAGGAAGTCTTGGGAGTTAAGATGGCCGTCATCTAATTAGTAATGGCGGGAGACAGCAAGTAGGAAATTGAATGAAGCAAACGGACAAGGCGTGTAACGAAGCGCGTTTACCTGCGGCAGAGCCATGGAGATTGTAGTTATTGACAAGTAACTCGTCAGGAAGAGAGTAGAAGTAGGCATATTCGGGAATATATTATTGTGTGGCTTTCTGTTAGGGGTTAAGGTTGATTAAAGGTTGCTATTCGTATAGTTTGAAAAGAGTGCGGAGGAAGTAAGGACGACGAACAAAAAGAGGTGATAAAAGATGAAGTATAGAAACCAGGAAGGAGAGAGAAGAGAAAGTAAAATATGTTGAAGGGTGAATATAGGACGAAGAGACGCAAATGAAAAGAAAATTTGAATGAGTAAATGGATGGAGATAAACATATAAGTAAATGTGTCTGTAACGGCGGAGGAAAAATACTTCGTACTAATAGATAGTGACATGTCGATTGTTGAATAAATACGTAATTATTAATGCTCATGAATAGGGAGGAATCATAGGTTTTAGATACATGGCTTTGGAGAGAAACAAAGAGAGAGAGATCGATAGCTAGATGCAAACAGGCATACAGATACCTACAGAATTATTTAGTTATATTGATGATTGCAACAAGCGATACATATAGAGATAGATAGATATACAGAAAGACAGACGTACAGAGATAGATGCAAAGAGGCAAGAATAGCTACCTCCAAAATTAACTAGTTATATTGAAAATTGATAAAAACGATATATATATATATATATATATATATATATATATATATATATATAGATAGATAGATAGACAGATAGACATAATTATATATATATATATATATATATATATATATATATATATATATATATATATATATATATATATATACACTGCTCTACTTAGTGTATTGAGCATTACGGAGTTAGACGATTTTTATACGTTATCGGATGTTGTTCTTTTTTTTCTTAAAATATTTTCACCAGATAACATTTTGTTTAAAAATATTTTTATTTGCAAATTGTACTTTCCACTTTTTTATACCAGTCGAATATAGGTATCAAAATATACATAATATATATATATATATATATATATATATATATATATATATATATATATATATATATAAATAGATAGATCGATAGATAGATAGAGATAGGTGAAAATTGGCACGCATATTTACCTATATATTTGCCGAGTTCGATTGACATGTGCAACAAGAGATAGATAAATGGATAGACCCAAATAGACAAGTATAGTAACTACCTACATAATTCTCGAGCTAGATTGATAATTGCAACATGCGATATATATATATATATATATATATATATATATATATATATATATATATATATATATATATATATATATATATATATATGTGTGTGTGTGTGTGTAGGTATCTGAGGTACGCAATCCAAGTGGATGCTAGTAATATATATAATATTAAAACTGACCCAGAGAAGAGAGCGCAACAAACCGAAAGATGCATTGAAAAGTGGTAGGACACATAATGAAGATATTCACAGGACGGATTGAAAGCAAAGATAAAAAGCTTGTTACCTGGATAATTATAAAAACAAGAAATATGTTAATATATTTATTTCTGTTGATTTTGCATTTCAGGTATATAAATATTGCTATATAATTTAAAATTCCTCACTCATAGACGATCATACGGTTCAGGCAATGAAAACATTTACTAATTGTTAAATATAAAACGTTTTAGGTGTAAAAACTAATTAGAATATGAGTCTAAGCATCTTTACGGATAATTATTGGTTATTCATATCTGGACTTCATCAGTTACTGTTGACGTGAAAATCTGCAATCTTGCGAAACATTTTCGTACGTAGATGTTTTGGCGAGACATGAGGGACACTGACTTTTTCCCATCGAGTGATTTCTTTCCATCAGTTATCCTGCATTTTCACATCTTAGGTTCAGCTTAAGATCGACCATCAGTTTAAAATGTGTGTACCTATTCTGAATCTGGCTATGATTTGAACAATCAGATCACACCTCTATGATTCATCAACCTCTCTAGATGCTCTGTTGTAACAGGCTGCTTTATTATCTACTGCCCGGTACATATTTGAATCACCAGACAAACTCCACCTGAAACAAATAATTCAGACTTAGGACATATCATAGAGTGAAACACAGATCAAACGCATGGAACACAATGGTTATTCTCGATCAGCATATATATATATATATATATATATATATATATATATATATATATATATATATATATATATTATTAGAGATAAAAGAGATATATTCACGTTTGTAAGGTTTCGATAATTTACTTATCTGATTCTTTCAGATTCATTGCCCAATTTGTGTATTAAATTATTTCCTGCATATGTTTCTTATTTTACAATAAGAAATGACAAATATACATAACTAAATTGGCCTTGCAACAGGTATCGGGTTTCTATGATTCTTAGTGTCTTTCATCCTTCTGGATGCTTCCATGTTACAATATCGTCTATGTCCAAGTAATCGTCGTATGAGGAAAACGAGGCATTTTCGAACGTAGATCTTTTGGCCAGGACATGAGAGACACTGACGCCTTTAATCATTCTTACTTTCTTTCATCCTTCTGGATGCTTCCATGTTACAATATTGTCTATGTCCAAGTAATCGTCGTCTGAGGAAAGCGAAGCCTTTTCGAACGTAGATCTTTTGGCGAGGACATGAGAGACACTGACGCCTTTCATTATTCTTACTTTCTTTCATCCTTTTGGGTGCTTCCATTTTACAATATTGTCTATGTCCAAGCGATCGTATGAGGAAATATCCGTATTTTAAAATGAATAGTGACATTCATCTATTCATGCACTCGGGAAATTTTGAACGACTAATATTCAAAATTGCTCCTGGTACCTAAATCTGTTGTCTGCCATGAATCAGAGTCGGATCCAAGTTGTTCAAATGAAATTCTTACAGAGGAATTATCAAAGCACATTTATGACCTCTTTTTGAAAACAGAGCCGAATAAGATATAACTGAATTTTTCACCGTATGCTAAACACTAGATCAACTCTCTGTCATTTCTTCTGTCCGACGTTCTTCACATCAAGAAGTGGCTTTCATCCGACTGCCCTTCCACAATGACCGAAATCATAACAATCGTGAACTGTTGTGTTTTAGCTAAAATAAAAACGTTCTTCCGTATTTCCCGCTCTGTCATACATAAACTTATGTTTCAGTTTATAACAAGAAATATATTTCAATTAGACTAGTTTAATGAAACATCATTTGCTTTTTTGGCCCATAAATTGTACGATAGGGCCGTTCTTAGATAATAAGTGAAATTCCTTATTTCCATGCGCTTCGAATTGACTAAAATTACCCAATATTACAAAAGTTGTGCTGTTGTTTCTCCTAAGTTTACTTTTTATTAATAAACTAAGTAATTGTAAAGGAGGCATGAGTGGAGTAAGGGATAGCGGCTCGGATTGAGGAATCGGATTCCCGAGTTCGAATTCCAGTCGAATCCATTACATGCTAATACCCTTGGGAAATGTATGAATCCTCTTTTTCTCCTCCCAGCTATGGGTAAATAGCAGGAAAGAACTTGGATGGCAACTGGTCTACCGCAGAAAGTAATGGCAACCTACTGCCGGAAAAAAAAACCTGCCTCGTCAGTCATTTATCGAAAGATACATGATCGCTTACGCGTGTATCCCGCATGGCACATAACGGACTGAAGTAATTTAAATCTGTGTAATTTACTTATATATTAAATCTTAGAAAATTCGAATTTACCCAATATCTTATCAATAGTCTTTCGATTTAAATATTATTTTTTAACAATCATGTACTGATTTCTCTCCTAGATTCCTACCAGTCGGTACTTAAACAACTTTAAATGTATTACTGGCCTATTTCTTATCCATATGTTAATTTTTTGTATTAGATAAAAAGGTTCAAACTGAAACCATTAAAAGCATCAAATTAACAGACCCATGAAATAAGTGTTTTTAAAAGCTTTCGGTAAAAAATTTCCCTTAGACGGTGCTTTTATTCAGTGTATATAGGTTAATCAGGTTTTCAGTTCAGTGAAAGGACTACGATAATTTTTATTTTTTATTCAAGATGGCGTAGCTGTTAATGCTTATATGCAATAGCTGCCCTAAACATTATTATGGGTATTATGTAACAAGCTGAGAATCTATCATCGGTATAGGATGAAGGAACGTGCAGCAAGAAAATCGGTAAACAAGTAAACGAATCAACAACACGCGCTAGGAAATAAAAATTATGCAAGAATTATTTAGACTGATAGATAGATAGATAGATATGATCAGAAAGATATACCATGTTAGCGAGATAGATATATAAAAAAAGAAATTGATAGATAAATGGATAGATAGATAGATAGATAGATAGACAGATAAACAGATATTAGCATACGGAGATTCATAGATGGATAGTTAGATAGATTTAAGTTTCGAAATCTTAAATTTAGCATGATTCTATGTACATATAGATTTCGCTGATAGTTTAGGGAACCTGATTGATTTCATGTGCTCAAATATTGCATTCTTCTGTCTGACTGATCTTTGCCATTCTTAGAAACAAATACATCCAAAGATACATAACTACACACGCGCGTGCGCACGTACACACACACACACACACACACACACATATATATATATATATATATGTATATGTATACATATATATATATATATATATATATATATATATATATATATATATATATATATATATATATATATATATATATATATATATATATATATACTCGACACTCCCGTCGAATTCGACGTATGAGGGTCAAGCATATCAGTTCCCAGGAAACTGACAGCTCGACAACAGCACATGTGATTTGATTATCGTGGAAAAAGTTTCGTGCAGGACCATTCATACTTTTTGAAGGGCCGAATACAGAGACCTGGTGTCCCCAAACGACTCTCCGCAGTTTTTGAATTCAGAGTTGTCCTTCTTCTAGACAATTTGCCCTTCAAGGCTATAGAACCCAGTCTGTCTTGCTATTTACGTATAACTGGAGGGAGAAGAAGAGGCTTCACACCTTTCCGAAGGGTATTAGCACGTAAGTGAATGTTATGTATTCGACTGGAATTCGAACTCGGCTCAATCCAAGCCGTTATCCACACACACACACACACACACACACATATATATATATATATATATATATATATATATTTAGTTTGCGAAAAACTAGGTAATCCGTATGGGTAGACCCAAGGAGGATAAAATCCAGAGAGCTCAATGTAAATCAGAGCTAATAATTTAAATAAAAATAGAAACAGACCCCTTTAAGGTTCCATGTAATAAATTATTCCACCACGGCCCTTTTAAAGGACCTCGGATCATCAGACTTTCAAAGGTGAAACGAAAAATTAAAAAAAATTTACACATTTTTGACGAGCAGTACTAAGTATATGTAAATTTACGAAGTGAGGAAATGAGGGGGGGGGGAGAGACATAAAGTAAAGTCTGATGATCCGCGGTCCTTTAAAAGGACTGTGATGAAATAATTTATTACATGGAACCTTAAAGATGTCTGTTTTTATTTTTATTTAAATTATATATATATATATATGTATATATATATATATATATATATATATATATATATATATATATATATATATATATATATATATATACAGGCAATAGTTCAAAAGTTTGAAGCCACCTCCAGAATTATGAGAGAAGTGTGACAAAAAATGAATAAGAACTCTTAATAAAAATAAAAAATAAAAATACTTTGAGAAGCCTTTGCAACTAAAGTCACAAATTCGTGTTTTTGAGAGGAAAATTTAATTATCAAAAGCTTTTTTCTTTTTGTCATAGAATTTCTCATAAAAAATCATATCTCAATATTTTTTTTTAACCACGTATAATAATTTTTTCTTCTTTACAGTACAAAACACCTACTTATTGCGGCGAATTAAAAAAAAAGAGGGGTAACCTCAAACTTTTGAACTGTAATATATATATTAAAACATGCCGGTAATGTGAATATTCCATTTGTTATGGCCGTCTTCAGCTCTTTTAAAGAGCCGTTACTTTACCTCCCTGCAATTATTTACATTAAAGTATTTTTATCATCTTTGTTGACACGATGAGGACAATCGTCCGAATATAAATAATGTAAAATTATTATGCCGCTCGCATAAAAAACCGCTGCTGGAGAAAGACGCGTATTTTGTGGATTTACGTACAAAATCTACATCTCATAATTTATAACTGTAGTAAGTAGGTTGGCATCCCGTTCCCACCCCTTCACCGTTGAAACTGTTAGATGTAGACGTCTCTTCTACTCTAATAGCTTCATGTCTCGCACATCTCGCCTGTGGAACTCCCTTCCTTATTCCTGTTCCCCTGACAAATATAATCTCCAACTATTTAAGTGTAACGTCAATCGACATCTCCAGTTTCCTTGATCTATCCACTTCCCTTCTCCACATCCTTTCACCTTTCATTCCTATCTGCTCTCGCTCCAAATCTTCTGTAACCCCCTTGCCTTGATCGATCCACTATCTTTCTCCACATCCTATCCTTTACCCCTCCTATCTGCTCTTCCTCCAAACCTTCTGTAACCCCTTGCGTACTAGTGGCTTCCAGCCTTGCTTGGGGTGATAAGCTTTAAAAAAAAAAGTAAACCGATTTGAGTTGCTGTCACTGTTTTTCTTTTCTTTTCTTTTACAGAGGAATTAATAACAACCGATTTAGATTGAGAAGACCCGCTAAAGAATGGTTGTGTTTCCGTTTCCCGTTTGCCGTAAACTGTTTCTATTGTCGAAACGTGTCTTTACGCATTTGGCTGCGGAAGTCGCGTTCGTAGAGCGTGATTTGATTTACCTATTTGATGAATACACATTTCTCTTAGGGATATCTATGAAACTGCTAGCTTCAGATACTTAATTAATAACTGGTTGCCTCCTGCCTGAACGCAATTATCAGATCTCCCGAAAACTGCGTTCATCAGAAAACAGGCTCTCAACACCGGGGGATGAACAAAGTTCCTTCATTTTCAGACGCTCTATCTCGGTTACTAACCAATTTTGACTCGCAATTATAGCACAACTGAAATCTACATTTTATTTCACACACACACGCTAACACACACACACATATATAGATATAGATATAGATATGCTTTAATTATTTCTTTTATTAAAAATATGATTCTATCGCGACACAGCAATTACGATGCTATGTTGAGGATGACTAGCTGAAGAAATCTTTTACTCATTTATAGATTGGAAATGGAGGTGTAATCTGGAATTTTTTCTTTCGTTATCAAGGGCTCACTACTGTGATGAAATTATGAATGTTTATTATATGTCAATTTTTTTTTTGAGTCGTGTAAGGTTCGGTTGAGGGAATTTTGTCAGGGTAAATTGGCCTTTTTTCCCAGGCTCCGTTGTTTTTATTACTGTGACGCGATGGAATTTTATTTTTAACAACAAAAAAATTATTATAATCTAAGCTCTACTTCTGTTTCGAGAACTGTTTTTTTTTTTAAATAAAAATATAAATAATAAAGAACTCTGGATTATTAATCTAACTGTTCATTAACCTTTCCTGTTACATCAATACAGATGCACATATATATATATATATATATATATATATAGAGAGAGAGAGAGAGAGATAGAGAGAGAGAGAGAGTGAGAATGAAATGGAATAACTTTGATATTTACTTAATATATTCTCTGTTTATACGTTAATTTTATAGATGTAATTAATTTAAGTAAATGTTCTGT
>OZ038490.1:98323585-98326085 GCA_964036315.1 Acanthosepion esculentum | reverse complement strand
TGTAACCGTCTCTTCTACTCCAATAGCTTCGTGTTTCGCACCTCTCGTCTGTGGAACTCCCTTCCTTATTCCTGTTTCCCTGACAACTATAATCTCCAACTATTCAAATGTAATGTCAATCGACATTTCCAGTTCCATTGATCTATCCACTATCTTTTCCACACCCTTTCCTCTATCACTCCTATCTGCTCTCGCTCCAAATCTTCATTAACTCCTTGCGTGCTAGTGGCTTCCGTCTTGCTTGGGGTGAAATGCTTAAAAAAAGAAAGAAAATAATTTGACAAGAAAGATAATATATATATATATATATATATATATTAATTTTCTTGTCAAATTATTTCCTTTTATATATATATATATATATATATATATATATATATATATATATATATTCCATTGATTTTTTTTTTTTAGCAAAGCGCTAAATTTCCTTAATGAATATGGAGATGTCCATATTTATCTCGTATTTTATTTTTCGTTAAAAATCTTCTCAAACGGTAACTTATATATTTCCCATGTGTTGTTAAACATTATAATGAGCCAGAACAGAACTAGGGTATTTTCAATGAGAGAGCGGCATTTGGATTTCTTTTTATATGTGGAGTGTTACCCCTGAAAGCGGCAATCATGTTTCTCTATAGTTCCCTAAACTTAGTAACTCTTATTATGGTGTGGAAATTCGCTATACCTCCCAATCCCTGTTTTAACATCCATTTACACAAGCCCGTTTGAAAGGTTACTGCCTGTTTCATTCTATCCCTTTACTTTCATTTTGTCCTCCGAACGTCAAAACCCAAAATTCTGTCTTCATTATGTGCCCTAAAACTTCAAACCCTATGCTTCTGATTTTAAGCATAAAACTTTTTGATTAAATTTTTCTTTCTCGTTACACACATGTTCAGTCCATGGTATTCTAAGCATCCTTCTATAAAACCACATTTGTCTTACTTCACATTTCTTTTTCATCTGTGAGGAGATTGTCCAGCATTCACTGCTATATAGGTAGACTGATATTACATAAGAGTTCAATACTCTTTTCTTTCTTTCTAATGAAACTCTCCTGTTTCTGGATATTTCTTTACCTTTCGCTATTCCACTGGGTCTTCTGATTTAGTTGGCACATTTGCATTCCTATATTATACATTTCATAGATATTTTAATTTTCTTATTTCTAATCTGTAGTTTCTATGTTCATATAATGGGATTCTCAGCATTCTCAGATTGTGACACTTTATTGAATTTTTCCATCTCATCCAGTATGCGGCCAATGGAATGCATTTGAGCAGTGACGACCTACCTCTTCAGGTTCTGCCACTCTGGTTCTGCCATTCTGGTTCTTGCGGAGGTGTGGATCGATGATAGGGTCAAACATATTTAGCAGAAGCTTATTGTAAACTTTTGCTGCAACTGGCATGAATTTTTATCCCTAGAGTTTTCCGCACTTGTTGCATCTCCTGTTCCACCCTTCACCCAAGCTGAAGGAGGTGAATGGTGTATGAATATGTGGTTGCAAAACTCAAAGAAGAGGTCATAAAATATTGGATCTTTACACAATAATGATGTCAAGTCCTGGATATTCCGTGTTGGCAACATTTTTGATTGTTGTTTTTATTTCATTTAACGTGAATGAATTGTCCAGTGTATTGGATATTGATGTACTGGGAGTGGAAGACACTGACTTACGGTGGTTCTCCCGGGAGTTTCTTAAAGTGGTCAAACCAGTTAGCTTTACGCTTTTCACCGGAACCGCCTTTGAGGCGAATGGAATAGAAAATGTAGCCGTAAGTATTATTTTAATAGTTTTGCTCTCTTACTGCTTACTTATGGCAGTCTCTTCCGCTTTTTCGCTACCCAGACGGTCTTCAAACATTTAAATGCAACGCCGATCACCATCTTCTGTCTTCTTAGCTCACGCCCATTCATTCGCCTCTTTGCATCTTAATGGCATTAACGGCTTGCTTGGAGTGAAAAGATTAATACTGTCCGAGTGAAACGATTAATGCCGTCGAAGCAGCTAGTCTGGTTGTAGAACTCTTGATACCTTGCAGTGAAATGAGGGATACAAATGTAGAGGTCCCTCATTTCATTTGCGCTCAGGAATGACCGTGGAATTTGAGTAGCGACTTCAGCGGTCCTTCGTTTTGTTTTGACGTTGTGAAGCGATTTTTATTATTCTGTCTAAAACAGCAGTGCGCAACACCGGGTCACGAAACGTTACCGACCTGTTGGTATAATGCCGCACAAAAACAACAACTTAAAAAAATAAATGATTCATTATCGCGGTCTTGATTACTGTGATTTTTTTTTTGTGGACATGACGGATACCGAACATTGCATTCCATGGAAAAATTGACTTGCATGAAACCATTACGTGAGGGAAATAGCTTAGGGACTTCTGATCTCGATATTCTAGTGGTTGAGCGCTTTAATTTACTACATAGATACACATATTTAAGTAAATGCTCAGTTTATAATAAACAGTATTAGCAACATTTACTGA
>OZ038490.1:98288585-98318585 GCA_964036315.1 Acanthosepion esculentum | reverse complement strand
CCAAGCGAACGAATACTCAGCTGGAAGCTGGGTAATGCTCTGAATCATGTGACATTGAAAAATTGAAATGCCATAGTTATCCGCATTGAGATAACGAGAGAAGGTCCTGGAGCGTATATATTTTTTATTACAGTTTTCCTATTTTGGTTAGGTGATCATGCTATCGGTTGAGATCTTAGCGTTTTCTAAAAAAAGATTTAAATGTGCGGCTTTGATTAAAGCAAAGGCCTGGATTCAAGCTAGGTTTAAATATTGAAGATTTATCTAGTATATCTTTCAATTAAGAATTTTCTTTTCAAATACAAATACTGAAGTCATATCAATTATGATTACAAAGAAAGATAAAATACAAATAAATGTCGATTCAACATGTTGACTGCACACTATTTATATTGTTCGGACTATTGTCCTCATCTGTGTTGCCATGTTTATCACAACGTTTCGGCCGTTGTACGCTCCGGTCATCTACAGGTGGTTGGAATGTAGAACTGAACCCTTTATTTCGCTCACTGGGGTAGACTGTTCTAGTACCACGTGCCATGGTTAATGGATATCAGTTTTCTCCTATTAATTCCCCTCTCAAAGTTCTCCACCGCCTTTACCAGGTATTGAACTCACACTCTTTGGGTCCTGTCACTGGATATAACTAACGCCTTTATCCACTGTGCTGTGTGTCCTTGAAGAGTAATTATATTTTTTAATTTTTAATAAATAATAATAATACATGTTTGGCCGGTAAAGAGGAGAGTGTGAATGTCGCAGACAAACACTTTGAACATTTGAGGGCTTGATATGTTTATTATCTTTGTGATATCAACGAATAGTCGTTTGACACTTTTGTGATGCCAACGAATACTCGTTGTCACCTTCGTAATGCTCGTTGCAGTAGAGACTTTGTAATCACCGTTGCAACTATAGTATGCTGTTGAACAATACTGGTGTCAGACGCCTTCGCACTAATAGTACTTTCTCGCTAATACTCGCTCGAATAGTAATCCGTATAGAGAAATAGTATAGTGAAGGAGTAGAGAATAGCGGTCCTCATAGTATAGAGAATAGAATAGGAATAACGATCGTTAGTCATCAGCTACTTCCTACATAAATGCGTTTCTTTTATGGTCACGTGGTCTACTTAAATCAATAATGGGATCGCTTGTGTTTGGCGATCTATGTTCAAACTCAAGTGTCGGCAGCGATATTTTATTCCTATATAACAATTATTGATATGTTCATTATTAATATGTTATTATTGCTATACTTGTATAATCAATAAAATACATTTGGTGCACACGTTTTTCTTTTCATTATTGGATGCCTACTTTTACATCACCTTGTATATTGAAATCTGGTGAATTTTGTAGTCATGTGTTATAGTACTAAAGGTAAAAAAAAATACAATAATATCTAAAGATTGTGTAAGAATAAAATAAATATGGATTTGCGACGTTAATATTTAAAGCAATGATGCATCTATGCAGGTTGTGATATTATGTCCAGGCACTGTAAAAGGTGGACGACAATGAAGTTAGAAATGACGTCGGCCTCATCTTGGAAGTACTTTACATTCCTCAGCAGTAACTTAATGACTTCCTACTTCTTAAAACACCTGCTAAACCTTTTGGAACGGTTTTTACCAAGCCAGACAGGCGAACACTTGAGACTTTGACGGTCTCTCTGCTTTTAAAATATTTCCTCCGTCCTATCAGATTCTTTGTCACTTAGCTTGTCATTCAGTTTTATTTAGTATTTTTCAGTTCTTTTATTTTTGTTTCCAATGCTTTCCATTCGATTTTCTTGACCTCATCCTGCTCTTCATTGGAGAGAAAAAAAAATGATTTTTTTTAGTCTTGCAATTTCAGCTTGTGGTTTTCCTTTTCATATTTTTTTTATTTATCTTCCTTGTAATTTTATCCCTAAGACGTGTCATTTTTTTTAACGTATTTCGACAGAATCTTTCTCAATGTCTCTGTATTTTAATATGACTTACATTCTGTTCCATACTTCGCCAACTGACGAAAAAATGTCCTCGTTTCACCTTTTTTTTTGCATATTCACTTAGAGACATGATTTTCTCTGTTCTTTACGAGCAACACTTACCCCATTTTTTCGTCATGTAAGACAACACTTTTCCCGCTCTCTTCCATCTTATAAGTGGCAATTAATATATACCCTTCTCCTTCTTTTTCTTTTCTTCTTCTTCTTCTTTTTCTTCTTCTTCGTCTTCGTAGTAGTAGTAGTAGTAGTATTAGTTCAAAATACTCACTGTTCTAAAATATTAATAACTTCTTAAGTTAAACTAGTGTTTAGTTGGCAGTAAGTCTTCTAAATGTTCACGTTTCTTTCTTTAATATACCATCTCAACAAAGATGTCGTCTGTAAAAACCTGAAGCTTCCGCCGATTTCCAGTTTCTATAGCATTTAATTCATTCCATTTGATTGCGCCCAGTGTTACGACAATGACTGGCACGACTATACTCTACATGTTCCTCATTTTGTGGGGACATGCACATAGAGTTCTATATTTTTAATTGTTCTCCTATCTGCCCCGTTGTCCGACAGTACAACGTGATTTTTGATCCGCCATGTTTTAAATTTTTCATCATGAAAACTAAGTCATATTTCCTGGTATTTGTTTTAGGACGCATTTTTAAATTTTCAGTTGTCACGGACATTTATTTGTTTCCTTATCTAGTATATAGGTTATATTTCGGAAATATTACATTGGTTCGGATTATCAAAATAAAATCAGAAGTACTGATTCAAGCTGATCAAACTTTTCCAATCTCCACATGTTAGTTATTTTCAGTTGTAGGTAAAGTGTCCAAAGCGTAGCGTTTATCGGCTCCGAAATCGGCGGATTTATTTCACACAAATGCCTTTGGAAAAAGAATATATTCATTGTTTCTAGCCTAGCTAAGAGTTAAATATGTGAAGACCGGGATCTTCGATATGCTGTCCCTATAATAGAAAAAATCTGAATTCAAAAAAGTCCAGGAAACACAGTAACAACAAATAGACTGGTGAAGCTGAGGTTCTACGTGGAAGAATGTCACAGATTTGACTGAAATTAAAGAATATGTAAATTGATTATATATATATACATGTATATATATATATATATATATATATATATATATATATATATATATATGTATATGTGTGTGTGTGTGTGTGTGTGTATATATATATATATATATGCACATTTCATTAAAAACGATTGACAAGGTGCTTTTATTTAGTTTTTTATATAATTTCTCGTACGATCTATTAAAGTTTTTCTTTTCAGAGGATAAATTATATAAAAACTGTCCAAATGTTCTTTTTAGCTGAGCGCTTTCAAGGATTATATTTCATCTGTTAGAATTAGAAATAGAAATAGTTTGTTATATGTATTCGGACAGTTTTTATATAATTTATCCTCTGAAAAGAAAAATTTTATTAGATCGCAAGAGAAATTATATAAAAAACTAAATAAAAGCACCTTGTCATTCGTTTTTAATGAAATGTGCATGAAAGAAGTATTGCTGCCTAAATACACACACACACATATATATATATATATATATATATATATATATATATATATATATATATATATATATATATATATATATATATGGGAGGGCACATAAGGACATCAATAATTAGAGGTTGACAAGCCAACAGGAATGCGGTCAGCACGAACGTACCGGCAGGCGGTGACCTGGAACAGGCCGAAAGCTTTAGTAACAGTACATGATGCCCGAGATTTGCCTAAATGCCCTGGTTAATTAGCTGACCGTAGTAGATACGAACGTCAACGGAGACACGACGGACAACACGTTTTAAGAATTTTTTACTTTTCTGCAAAATGGTAAAGAACTCAATTCCCAGAATCCATTAAAAAACAATTTACAAATAATGTTTGAAATGTTTTAAAAGTCCAAAATTTAATTTGCAATTCAATTCTTGTTGTTGTTGTCATTATTATTATTATTATTATTATTATTATTATTATTATTATTATTATTATTATTATTATTATATTATTATTATTATATTATTATTATTATTATTATTATTATTATTATTATTATATTATTATTATTATTATTATTATATTATTATTATTATATTATTATTATTATTATATTATTATTATTATTATTATTATTATTATTTTTATTATTATACTGTTGTTGCTATTGTTGTTTTTCTGGTCGTCACAATGTATCAGCGAAGTTATTTAATATTATTGTAATCAAAGTTAATGTTATTATTGTATTTTTATCCTTTATGTTCTCAAACATTTCTAGCCTGATTTTTATACACAGTAATATTTGTTATATGGTAGACATTGTGGAGTAATGGATAGCAGCTCGGATTGAAGATTCCAGTTGAATCCATTATATTCACCTACCCACCCTTGGGAAAGTTATGAATACTCCCCCCACCCACCTCCTGCGAGAAAATATCATCCTCGTCAGTCATGTATTGAAAGATAAGCGTGTATGACGTATGCCACATAATCGACTAAATGTTTACTACAATAATTAAAGGGATTTTTCTACTATTTTAAAGTTCTAGAAGCTAGCTTAAAAACGCCTAAGCTTTTTTTTTCTCTTGAATATATCCCGCAGAAATTGGGTGTGCCTTTGTGTTTTTTTAGGACACCAGATATTTCTTAGCCGCTTACTTGCTTTCACATAAAGTTCATGCTGTTTTAATATTTTCTTTTATTAATTTGTTTATCTAATTGGAGTAGAAATGCTGGTTGATATGATAGAAAACTCTTCTATTTAACATTCATTATAAATTCGGATAAGTATTAATACCTTGAATTATTTATTCATGTCTAGATTAGATTATCATCTTTTTGTCTTTTCATTTCTCATGCAAAGAACCCATTTCTTTTCGAATTATTTATTTCTCTTTTATAATCTTTTCCTGTTTAATAGCCTGTTCCTTCTCGCTATTCTTCATTTTCTTCTACATTATTATTATTATTATTATTATTATTATTATTATTATTATTATTATTATTATTATTATTATTAATAGTAGTAGTAGTAGTAGTAGTAGTAGTAGTAGTATAGCCAGTTCTATCACCTGAAGTACAATTTTTTCTACATCAATGACACCAATGTCAACACTATCTCTTAATCGTGCGTAAACAAAATAATCGCATCTGATGCTTCTGTTTTTTTATTTGCCTATAATCGTCGCCTGTACGTTTCCAATCAATACAAAGGCCATTGCGTACCTATAATAATTTCTTACTCTCAATATATAGTTCTGTCTCTATCACTGAGTTAATTTCTTCTTCCAATATTTTATATTATTTTTCTTATTACAACGAACCTATCCATCCCACGCTCATTAAGTTTTATTTCGAATAAACAGCTTTATTTTACAACGCATCTAATTCCCTGATACATTTAATAGGTTCGTTCCCCTTTAAAGCTGTGAGTTAAATGTTGATGTTTTGATTTTGGAAATGCCAGTGAAAGGATAACGTTGTATTATTCCCTGTTTCTCCCGAAAATTATCGTCAATGTAATGTCGGATTTCCTGGATGGTGCTGGTATATTTGTGTCCTGTGTCACCGCTATCGGTTATCATAATTAACCTTTTCTGTGCCTAACGCAGTTGATATTAGAGTAGGCTCAATACTCAGAATTCATGGCAAACATTGTTTTGTCATTTCGTTTCATATACAGTCTATCAAAATCAATGCTAGTGAGTAATGTTTTATCATTTTCATTAGTTTCTTATTTCATAGACATGTCTCAATTCTAATTCTGCCGGTGGAAGATATCGAAGAATGAATAGCATTCCGATTTTATTCCATTGATAATGTTTAAAATCTGCATTACGGTTTGATTTCTTTGTTGACTTTGAACCGAAGAGCATCCCTTCTCAGCCGTCACTGGAAAATCACCGCGCAAGTGTAGTAACAATGACCATAGCTTTGTACGTTATTACTGCGGCTTTAACTATATACAGTATTTACATTAATTTTCCATTCATTACAATATTAAATAGTAATAATCTTCCCGGTCGGAACAGTGTTCGTACTAATATAAATAACTAGCAGCCATACCCAGCGTTGTCTGGAAATAAAGAAACGTAATTCTATTTTTAAGAAAGGTAATTCTAAGTTAATTTAAAAAGAGGGTGAAAATGTGTTTTTATTCAACTCAGAATCAACACTTTTCAGAGCGAAATCGGCTGTAAATAGTGTACTGTACAGGAAAAAGGTGTTTTACAACATTCAATAAGCTATAAAAAAAACTTGAGTGCAATTGTCTATTAAGACAGAAAGACAGGTTCACAGACAGCCTTAACTACTGAAGCCGTATGTGCAATCTGGCGTTTCAGCGCATCGACGAAATCCATGATGGTGACAATGTTTGGCATCATCCGATAGGTCTTTTACTTCAAATAAAAATCTGCACGGGCAAAGACAGCTTATCTGCTGTTGTTATTCCAGTGATGATGAATTTTGTATCGGTTTTTAAGCTTCTAAGCAACGCTGGGTAATGCTGGTAATATTAGAAGACAAAAAGAATTACAAAAACAAATATTGCAATAAATGATTATATAGATGTGCATAGAGCAAAGAGGAAAATTCCATACTGTTGAGTCTTGACTCATTGTTGAATCTTGACTAATGCATGGAATAATAATGCAACACAAAATGTACTTAGAACACGAATGTATTATAACAAGAAAGTGTACACAATATTTACATATAGTATTTTTGTATATTTCTGGGAAGACCGTTCCTGGAGAATGTGTTGACTAAGTCGCAGTCGGGCAGAATCTCTAGTTGGATCTCGTGATTAGCCTCCCTGTCTTCCGGTACCGACCATATTTATATCGTCGGTACTCCGCTATGCAGATTAGGTGGATCCTACCACAACACATACAAAATTCCATACAAAACTTAATTCTAGATTAATAATCGATTGACTATCCAATGGATTCAGGTTAATTTCCTCTGGGATAGAGAAATGTGTATATGAACCAAAGACCCTCTAACCAATCTTCTATACTGCACAGAGACATGCATGAACCTCTACTTGCGGATGTACACAGGAAACGTGCATAAGAAACAGAAACTCTCTAAGACTTCTTGGTAAACCATGTTTTTGGTTATCCCATTTAGAGCATAGGTAAAACAGTTATTTTCAATTCCAAACCCTGAACATCCAACATACAATTGTCTATGTGAGAAACACGGCTTTTCCAAGTAAAGGCCGCCAGCTACGGACAATGTCTGAGCCTGAGATTTATAAATTGACATCGCAAAAATTAGGAGAATTGGAAATCGTAATCTGAAAGTGAATATGACTTCAGCTTCTGATAGAATGAGAAGAATTCTAGGCATGAGCTCGTCTTCGCTTTTTCCACACGCATAAATTATTGTTGCTTTAATTACATGAAGCATCATTTTTTTACTATAAAACGTGTCACATAACACTGTCTCGGTTGATTTAAGTTCCTAAGTAATTGTTGTGAGACAAATACCTCCCTACAAAATGGACTCTCCCAGTACTATATTATTATGGGAGGAGTAGCACCAGTAATGCACAACCGCATACGATACCAATATCGGACACCACTGGATAGTAATCTCTGCTTACACTATTCTTTGTAACTTTTCTGTTTAATATATCTTTCTTACCTATAACCCGTGTTCCGTGTTTTCCTTCCGTGGCCCCTACTTCGGGTCCACATCAGTAATATAATGGGAGTTCCCAGTTTTAGTCCCAGTCTTTGGGAGCTCCAAAGAATTAAGAAACACAGTAAATAATTCCCAATATCTTCGGAATCTAGAACTGTATCAATTGAATTGTATATTTCAAGACAACAAGGTAAAGAATTGAGTCGTTGCTCGTTATGCTTACTTTGTGCGTAACTTTTTTGAGCTAAAATAGTCCCTTCACACAACAACACGAGGTTTGTATGATTTCCACATAGATTGGGGAACACTTTTTTTTATAAGTTCATCAATAGTATAGGCAGTATTACAGAATGAGTTATAATGCAACTCATCTTTGGCATTCACAGGCATTTTTCCTTCGCAAATTTGGTCGAAACCAAATCAGCGTACACATGAGCTCTGATGTTTTTGGTCAGTCAATGAGTGCATCAGATGCCATAGTTGAAACGATATTGGACACGCACGAGTCTGTTGAAAATCGCCAGATAGAAGGAGCATCAAACCCTTCCATTGGATGCTTACAATCCTTTATATCTCTCAAGCTACAGTCGAGTGCCTCAGGGCCAACTTTGCGGGCCATTGTTCACTGATCCCAAACAAGAAGCTGCCACTGTTTAAGTAATTCAGCTCAATCTGAGTTCTTGTTGATGCTTCAAGGTAGTATATCCGATTTACTCACATTTAGTCCAAGCTTGAATATGGAAAGTGCTGTCCTAATCCCGGACACTACTGTGTCAGCAATTCCTGATGACGCCACAGCTAGTGCCATGCCTTTGTCCTGTCTAACTTTAGCAAGCATGAGTAGCATTACAAACATTTTTCCTGACTCTCCACTTTTATTCTGACGATCGCTTTTTACAATAATGTCATACATCTGTTTTTACTCTGGAAGCAATTTGGGTTCAGTTGGCAGCTGAAGAGACGCAGTGCCATAAACTGTTTCTAGAATAATATCGCTGGGAATAGCATGTGTTCTGGTTCGGCTTATTTGTGGTAGGCAGTATGTTGACAAAGCTGTGCCTCCCATTGAAATGACTCGATATTCGATGCCGACAGAAGCTCCGCTGTAAAACTCGTCGCCGAAATTCACTTCCAGGCCAGAAAGTAGCATTTTCGCTTCGTGTTGAAAGTATTCAGACAGGGTATCTCTGTAATTTAACCACAATGAAACATGATCATATCCAATTCAAAACTTTGGAGAAAGAATGTAAAAAGCCCTCGGGGAATTTTCGCTGATTGTAAGACAACAGCTTTAGCCATTGTTGAAACCAACTGTGTGTCCTTCTCTAGTAAACCGTATTTTGAACAAGTTTCTCGGAATGCTGAGCAGATTTGCCGTTAAATGTTTTGACATTTTCAAAAGTGCTTGGCCCTCTCAATTCGTAGAGAAAATACGAATATAAAAGCACTCGTGTTGCCTAGGATGAAACTGTATTATCTCTACCATGACAGGTATCAAACTTTATTCCTGGCTGTCCATCAACGTCTTGGCCTACATTTCTTCGAGTTCACTTTTCCCTATTCCACGTATAATAGGAGGGAACCTGAGGATAAAGTAATATTCTGGCAAAGGCATCTGTCTGACAAACTTTGAAAAAACTCAGAATTGTTTTCTTTGCATCTGTAAAATATGCTCGTTAACCATTCTCCAAATTAACAACAAGTTGCTCAATTGCAGGATGCTGTTGGTGCAAAAGAAAACCAGAAATTCGCCATAATGCCTCATTGCTGCTTATGTCCAGACCAACCTGATATTGTTTTACTTCGCCGTGGCTGTGTTCTTTCAGAAGTCCAAACATGATACCATCTGAACCCTAGTTTACATACTTACATGCGTATTTAATTGACTTAATTGAGCTACAGAAATCAACGTTAATATGCGCATCAAAAGTCTTTATGAGAAGTGGGTGATAAGGGAATGCCCATCTATTGTTAACTACATATTGCCTAACCATTTTGCTTATTCCACCATTTTCAGACTTCCACCATCGATACAACGGATATCCATCATTGCTACTTTGGGTTTCACAAAAATTCTTTAGGGAATCATTTAGTACATACGTTGTCTTTCAAACATGGAAAATTAAGGTTAAAGCCACGGCAACAAGAACCATGTACCATGTTTGCTTTAAACTTCATTTATAAATCCTTATCAACAGATGGATCTGGCAGCTTAGCCCACATACCTGAGACTATCTTTGTAGAAACCCAGATCAAAATGTGTGCATGCGGAAGTCTCCTTTTTGCCATCCAATTTTATACATGTTACAAATGACCAGACCAAATATCTGACTCTATTTGTTGAGTTCTATAAGTTTACAAATTTAAGTCTAAATACTCTAGCTCTCAAATTATGTCTATCGTTGGCCTCTTGACCGGTGAAGTCCTCGCACACGATCTCCTTACATGCGGGATTGCATGTAAACATTATAAAAATGTCAGGTCTACCATAATGCCGCACATATGTTATGGCATCGTGAGTTCGCTCATGTGTATATATTCGCGACCCCCGGTAAAGATTTCTGGCAAAATGCATATTTGCCCAAGACTTCTTGGATCATTATCATTACTGATGGCATATCGCAGATAAATATAACTATTAGAACGTATTTTTCTCTGATTCAACCTAATAAACCATAATCTCTCAGACTCAATTTTCGCATATATATCGACTGCGTACTGATGAAGTAGGTCATGAGAACGCTGAAGATGTTTAAAATAGTTTTATCTGACCATTATACGAATAAGAAGCCATACAAGACAATTTCTTATTGGTTAGCTCCTCAGAATTTTGAGGTTTGCATTGAAGAATTCCAACATGATATCCATCTTGTCCCCGCGCAAAGAGAAGAGGATATTACACTACATCATAGAATCTGTGAGTCTCTGTAATCCTTTAGAGACCCATGTCATGGCCTGTGAGGTCTATATCGCGTTTGTCCCCCTGTTGTTCGAGTAAAAGTACTGCTACATCCTTGCAAGACAGTATGGTATAGCGGCCTGCATGTTCACCAACTGGCCTGTGATCAGCACTTACGTTAAAATTCGTGGTATGTATTGTTTCTTATGCATATTTGAAGCTTTGAATATGGCTGTTCCAGGAATGCAACATCCCCTGAAGCAGAAGTATGATGTCTAAGTCAATTCCAGGCGAAATGGAGCTGCGCATCTCTGCTTGATCTTGGTAGTTCCCCAAAGAATTACAATTGAAGAAACTTGGTTTCTTTATTTAGAAGATTCTGGAGAGATCCAATTCTATGATAGACCTTCCTTTGTACTTTAAAATTTTAATGAATCCCTCAATGGTTTCCCCAAAAGAAGTCACCTGAAAGGCGAAATTGTAATTTCTGATGCAACGCAAAAACTGTCTCGAGTATGTTGTTGTGTCTGAGAGAAGTGTCTTACATTTTGGGGTGGTTCTTCAAGATGAGGTAAACAAATCTTTCCAATGGAACAAGAGATGAGTGCCGGTTCCCCTGACCACCGGATAGCATTACAAAATTGACATTCTACAGACACACTACCAGTATGTATAGCCGGATAATTGGCATAATCAACACCAGAATAATATGGGAATGCCTTAGATACCCACTCTGAACTGCAAAGCCGGTCTAAGCATTGCCTTGTATTCCGTCTCAGTGTTTTCGCCTCCAAACGATTAGATCTCTCTTCTAAAGTTTCAATAGCCCGTGCAACCGCAGTTGCCGTGATATCTCTTTTCCTATTGACAAAGCGATACTCTGTAGTTTTGGTATACGTGTAGCCGCAGTTGAATTATCTCGCATTTGCAGTGCCAAGCGCCGTCCGGGATGAATTTTCTGAAAGTCGCAATGCCGTCCCTTGTTGGGATTTATTGCTTCTCCTTTTTCCTTTTGCACGTATAGTGCTACGGCCGATAAATGACCTTTGGCGTTGGGGTATCTGTTTAAAAAGTCTAATTTAATTCTATGCATTGTCAGGAATAGAATTATTTGTTTGGAAAGGGTGTTAAATTTAAAAAGTAGTGTAGAATAATCTTTTACAAAAGTCGTTCTAAAAATCAAATCTATACGAGATTAAATTAAATAAAAATGAGTTGAGCGTTTTTTGTATTGACATCATTTTCAAATATATCCATATTCTTTAAAATTTTCAAGTATATAATTTTGTTTACTCTGTCCTTTTCCTCAATGTTCTGTATTCATTCATCAAGTGAATGCCCTTCTCAAACAATCATCTCGAGAGTGACGTAATTTACTGATTTTATGTTCGCTATATTATATATAGTCTTGATGCAATTATATGTGATGCGCTTAATGCACAACCTGTGTATGAAGCTTAACGATTATCAGAGCGAAAATGGGGCCGTTGATCAGGGTTCACATTTGCACTGTTACCTTTGAGAAAAATATGATTGGTAGCCAATCTACTGGAAGGAATATACTAAATCCATAAACCCTATTTGAATTGCAATTAATTACTCCACATTTAAAAAAATAGACTACTTGGTAGTTAAACGACAGAAGCAACATTTCGCGTCGTTAAATCCTATAGGCGCCCACTACATACTTGGATATACTCTCAATCGGAGAAAACCCAGCGCGTGCTGGATTCACGTATTGAAGCTATTTAGAACTGTTGACAGCAGCCTGCAGTATAATGAGTTGCTTTCATCAAATCTATCAATATACCATATATATTTGGCTGTAATGCGTGTGCATTGTATACCCTTATAACACTGTTTTGTATGTTGCACTTTTTATATTTGTACGTATATGTTACTAAGTCACTCATTAATAACTGTAATAATTCGAGATTCACTACGATATTAAAATTGAATCAGGTTTCCACATTCCTGACAAAATGCATTCTATGATAGCACACAAGAAATAATTTTTCAGGATAACATGTTTTACGATTCTGAGGATCAGAGAATAATTACGATAGAACGGATAAGAAAAGTATATCATCTTAACGAGGGAAGTAAAAAAAAATGTATAACATAGAGATGACAGTCGTGCCGATTGTTACCTGAGTAAACGTCCCGAATAACCTGAAAGAATAGGGGAGGACTTCGGAGAATGACATTACTTAATTACAAAGAAGAATTCGGGAGGATTAAGAGAACTTGATCTCACTTAATCCCCCGTAATACTAGTAAAATGTTCAAATCAGGCTTTAACCTTTTACCAAATCTAACAGCGTTTCCTTCATGTAAGAGACTATTATCAGTAAAAATGGCTATCAAAATCGTAGTCGTCAATTAGTTGTCACTCGATAGAGCTTTCTTTCTTCTTTTTCTCCAATACCACTTAAGCAGAACCTTTAAATCTATTGCACACCAAGAAGAGGATTACCATATCCCCATTTTTTTTCCATTTCGTTTCGGAAATGTCGTTTCCTACATTCCCAGTCGTATCTGCTCGAAAATGTCAATTCTTTTTCAAGTATAACTACTCACTCGCTTATATTTGGATGCCATTTTTTATTCTAGCTGGTCATTTGCTCCGATTCGATGCATACCATTAAGCAGATCCATCTGAATTGAAAAATAAAGCAAAAGCGAAGTAACAACGCATATCTTTCATTTAGAAAAATAAAAAAAGTTTCTTTAACTTTTCTGACGCGACGGTGCATGACACAATTTTAATAGTTAATGTGTGAGTTAGAGTGATGTCTCTCAGCCAATCTCTGTGAAAATGCTCGCAAAGATTAAATGCTTAATGTTGAATGTCACCAATGATTGGGCACCACGTGTATATCAAATTAGACGAGTGAGTAGATTGTGTGAGCAGTTTGCTTATCCTAACTCTACGTTAAGTGCTTCGTGGTATTTAATTAATTTATAGAAGGCTGGCACAGGGCCACAAGAGTGTGTCAATCGGTGAGAAGTTAATGATTTTAGCAATGTTTTGTGAGCTAGTCGCTAATCGCTGACATTCACTCAAATTTATTTAATGTGATAGATATATCGTCATGAATACGATGAAATAGAAATATTGCTATAAACTAGAAATACACGTGAAAAATATAACGTTTTTCTGATTTTCATTTTCTGATGAATCCGTATTCTTTTGACCTGGGTAAGACGTTAAACTACATCCGCGTCCTCGGTAAGACGTTAAACTACATCCGCGTCTTGGGTATGTCGTTAAACTACATCCGCGTCCTGGGTGTGATGATAAACTACATCCACGTCCTGGGCATGACGATAAACTACATCCAGCAGCAAGGCCTCTGATCAGGAGGTTTTGAGGAGCGTGGAACCACCTCTTAATTGCTGGTGCTCCCAGATCCAACCTGACCCAGGGTGGTAGCAGCTGTTAGGGTCTCTGCTATGGGCAAATGCTATTACCAGCAATACCTTTTTGAAAAAAATTATTACCAGCAACTCAACTTTGAAGGAAAACTATTACCAGAAACAGATTTTTGACAAAGCAAAATATTACCAGTAATAAAAAATATTTTCGGCATTAAATAACCCATTGAAGTTGATATGCTGTAAAATAAAATGAGCCAAACCAATCTAAACCAAAGAATACATAATCTATTCATACGAATCTATCCTAAAAATGTTGTCGGCATTAAATAACCCATTGAAGTTGATATGGTGTAAAATAAAATGAGCCAAACCAATCTAAACCAAAGAATACATAATCTATTCATACGAATCTATCCTAAAAATGTTGTCGGCAGTAAATAACCCATTGAAATTGATATGCTGTAAAATAAAATGAGCCCAACCAATCTAAACCAAAGAATACATAATCTATTCATACGAATCTATACTAAAAGTGTTGTCGGCATTAAATAACCCACTGAGGTTCATATGCCGTAAAACAAAATAAGCCAAACCAAACCGTATTCTTTACTTTGTATTTTCAATTAATATTTTCATGTCAGTTATAATCAGCACCAATATTTGATATCTTGACCGCAAAATTTGAAGCTTACTACAAAATTGGCAATTCGGTCTCATTGTTTTAAAGCTGAATTATCTCAATGTAACCGTAAGTTCTATTTTAATTGTTTTTTTTTCTTTTCACATTTCCCGTCTGTGGAACTTTCTCCAGTATGTCCTTCTTTCCTTGTCGCTTGCGATCTTCAGACTATTATATGCAAAGTCAAACGCGATCTTCAGTCTTCCTGAAGGCTGTACTTTTATTGTCCTTTCTTCTCACTAAAGTCTTCTCATTCTTTTTCACTCCCAGTATCTCTATTGCGTCTTAATGGCTTTATCACGTTGCTTGGGATGATATGATTGCAAGATTAAATAAATAAACTTATTGAGAGTTCCATAAATATAACATAGAAACGGAAAATCTACCCTTACATCGATAAATATTAACTGCTTAAGAACTATTCAAATAATAAAATTTTGTAGTAACAATCTTAAGTATGAGAGTAGTAAATGTAGTAAGATGGTACAAATGAAATTATTTAAAATTGATAGGTCTTTCCATTTCACTGAAGCAGAAGTTAAAGACATCATGGAGTTATCGCTTCCTATTTTTAATTCTTTTTTCTTCATTTTGTTATTCATTTAAACCAAACAGTGTTTCTGATAAGTGTTTCCCGTCTTTACTCACGATCAAAATGGACTAGTCCATTAATTATTAGATACTATCTAAGGGTAACGTCCTTGATAACTAAAGAAATACGGGACAAGCAGAATTATATTATAATGCATTGGTCCATGATAGGATGTATGTGGTTGCTTTTATATTTTTTATGTATAAATTTAAAATAAAGGACAACTTCCGCATGTGGATTCAAAATGTATGTTTCAATAAAGATGGGGCTGGAAACTTTTGCACACAAGAATTAATGCGTTCAATTTACGAAGCTTAGTTTAGTCTGGATCAGTGCTACAACTTTGAGACACCAAGTGGGGATAGAATTAATTATGCCGTTGTAGTATATGGTGTCATTACCTCATGGCCAAATTCCCAAGCGAGACGGTCTGCAAGACTCGCAAATAAGTCATTTGTCTGCAGTAGGCATTCTACTAATTGAATTCAATATAATATCAAAAGGAGGTAAAAAAAAAAGCGTACACACGCGCTGATCATCATTATCCTGATTTGGTCTTGCGCTCGACGATGTCGAAAAATCGCCGCTGGCTAGCGAAGCCCATGCGAGACATCCAGGTCCTTCTACAGCAGGTAGAGAAGAAAAAAAACCCGCGAGATTTACACTTGTAAAATCATTAATTAATTCGTAGGTGAAAAATTGTTTCTCATCTCCTCTGCACTAGTTTTGGGATAAGATTTAGTGGGAGATATTTCCCGAAAGATCTTGGCAATACCTTGTCACCAGACCCTTTCAAATAATTTGACAATTCAGCAGGGGAGGACGATTCTTTGTCAGTCGATCTATGTAACTTCCCCCTTGGTATATAATTATAAATGGTGCTAGCTTTTATATCTTCCCCATCACCTATTACACATGTATAATTTTATCAAAAAAATATTTTACTCCGAGGAAGTCCTTCGAGAAGCTGAAATGCGTAACATAGAACTTTCCACTTTGTCATTCAAGTGCTCAAAGAACACACGCACGCACACACACACGTATGTATATA
Source organism: Acanthosepion esculentum (assembly GCA_964036315.1). Lineage (NCBI taxonomy): Eukaryota > Metazoa > Mollusca > Cephalopoda > Sepiida > Sepiidae > Acanthosepion > Acanthosepion esculentum. The sequence continues at coordinate 98,302,314 of OZ038490.1, read as the reverse complement.
TATATATATATATATATATATATATATATACGGGATGCAGAATCAATTTCAACACGGAATTAAGTTAGGATTAGAGGTAGGATTTTTAAATCGAGTTGAAATTATTTCCGAGTTGAAATTAGATACTAGTTGAAATTAATTCCGAGTGGAAATCAATTTTTCTATCACTCTGATATATATATATATATATATATATATATATATATATAGTTGTATATTTAGGCCCCAATCCTTCTTTTATTCAAGTTTCATTAAAAACGACAGACTGGACAATGGGTGTAAGAACTGTCCAAATGTTTTATTTTTCCTAGCGGTTTCGGCTATACCCTTAGCCATTATCAAGGATGATTTGATTTTTCAGCTTAATTGAGTGTGTGCATTATGTGTGTGTCTTAGTGTGTAGTAGTGGTGTTTTAATTTCCAAATACGGTTAGCACGTTGTGAATTTTCGTAGTTAATATTGTTACGGGTAGGCTTTTTCTTTTTTATTATTAAAGCCTCCATTATTTTTAATCTTTTTTTACAGCTGGAAGCAATTAATATATTTGTGTTTTCTACTAGTATATTTCTAATGGAGTCTCGTAAATTTTTGTGTGTGTTTAAATGGGTTCTAATGGAGGTGTATATATATATATATATATATATATATATATATATATAAGAGAACATTGAAGTCAACACAGAAGCGGCCTGACGATTGCGCCTAGCATGAAACAGTCTGTCGCCTCTGAGTGTTGACTTCAATGTTCATTTTATATTTATATTTACATACGCTCTATCTCTGATATTGGAGCATTTTATCCCATAAATATAACACACATTAAAACTATATTTCGTAATATATATATATATATATATATATATATATTTCACATCAATCGAGTATAGCGGCAACCTTAAACCAATTAACATATAAGACGCATATAGTACTGAAAAATTGCACTCTTTTACTAATTTTACACTTAATCATCGATAGGTCTAAGAAAAAGTCATTTATTTGATTAAAATAATAAACAGGAAGAATTGATAGGTACAAGGGGAATTATTATTCTATGAAATTAAAAATAAATTAATGATGTTACAGCACGTAACAATGAATAAATTGAAATAGATATAGTTTTTCGGTATGCTATATTTAAAGGTAAAATTACTCTGTATCAGAGTTATAGCATATATAAATAGAAAGTGGATTCCGTGTTAACATCAGACGATTAACAAACTGTTTCATGCCAGAATGAAGATTGTATTTAAACATGAAACAGACTATCACTGCTTGGTTTTGACCACAGTCTCTACTTATGTATATATATATATATATATATATATATATATATATATATATATATATATATATACTGGGTGTCCATAAAGTTCGTGTGCACTTTAAAAATATTATAACTTTATTTGTATTTGTGATAGAAATAATTTATAAAAAGGATTAGAAATAAGTAAATCTATATTTTTAAGGTTTTATTGAAATTTTATTTAAGTTTCCATATGTCCTCCATCATTAGTAATACAAAGGGTAATACGATTTTTCAGTTCACGGAAAAGATTTGCCAAGTTATTTACAGTAATGTCTGAAATCACATGAGTTATTTTAGCTATACGTAAAACTGGTTAATTTAAACTTCATAACATTTTTTACAGATTATTTCTATCGCAAAGACAAATGAAGTTATAAATTTTTAAGTGCACACTAACTTTATGGACACCCTGTGTGTATATATATATATATATATGTGTGTGTGTATATACACACACACACACACACACATATATATATATATATATATATATATATATATATGTGAGTGTGTGTATATATATATATGTGTGTGTGTTCCCCAAGATTTGCCCCCAAATGATTGCACATGGTGAAAAATGCCTAAAACTTAATAAAAGCACTAAAATTGTTATCGACAAATGTTATTATTAAGAGGAAAGTTCAAAGGATTTTTTGCAAAAATTATTTTTGTGATCCTTCTTAGAACCTTGGAAATTTTGGTAATTTTTTGCCTGAACGTGGGGCGACAAATGCTCATGGGAAATTTTAATTTCATTTCGAGAAGAAAAACACATGTATTTGGAATTTATTTAAAATAATGAGATAATTGGTAGATTTTAATGAAACTTTGAGGACATATTCAAAAATGAATTATATAATATTTTGCATAAAATCTTGGTAAACATATGTTTTTTAAATAAATTCTTACAGCACACTTATTTCATTTTATGAAATTTCAAATCCAATACCAGAAACACTAAGCCAAAAAGAAAAACAATTTTTCGATGGACTTCAAAAAAGAATTCCGTTGTACTTTAAAAAAACTTAAACTCAGAATAACTTAAGTTAGTTTTTTTCTAAAAAATAGTTTATGAAAATATATCACCTGTAGAAATTCAGGCAGTAACAATTTTGCTATGTTATTATATGTGTTAATATGTTTAACGGCCGTAACTGAATGAAAACTAATATTTTAATAATGACGTATGGCCTATAGTTCATTTAATAATTTTTGTCTTTTTAAAATACTATCATAACTTTGAATCCTCCATTTAGTAGCGTACGTTTCTCGGATATTTTACTATTCTCCTGGCATAGTCTACAAATTTGACTTCCTAAACAAAACCTGTATGTTCTTTTCATTATAACCTATTTTACATAGATTTATTTTGTCTAGAATGACACACATAGCAAAGAAGACACGTGTTACTTTTATAATTTTTTCTAATTTAAGTGAGTTTATTATTGTAAAATATTTCAGAAATGTAATTAATATATTTTTCTTTGTTTTTTTTTTCGGGATATACAGTGCTTCTATAAATTTAGTTTTTCAGTTACAATTAAGAGTAAAATTCGTAAAATACCCCGCCTTACATATCTTTTCCCTTGTTTACACTTTTCTGTTATTGTGTCCCTCAATCAATTTGTTCATGATTGGCATAGAGCTGTAACTTAACTTTACTGCTATCTTTAAGATAAATATTTTGTGTAACACAGGTTATTTGGAGAAAAACTTTTAACCATTCGAAAAATATCTTCCCGTCTCAGTTTAAACATCTAGGTTAAAGAAAGTTATTGGATAAAATTGCATTTCGTTTTCTTTTATCATTTTCTTTTTCAATCTCTCGTGTGGTTCAGGATTTCTAAAATTCAATTTGGTTTTGTGTCTCGTTTTATTTAAGGCTTTCTCACGTTCCCCTTTACATTCGCTAAACATTTTTATATTCAAGGAATTCCGAAAGAGTTTATATTAAATTCTCCACGGTATTTGTTTTATAATTATTCTTGGATGGTTAGATTTCTCATTAATATATAGCAAAAAGCTATTAGGATTTCTGTAAAGGGAGACACTTTTATTCAGGTGAACGAGTATAACATCGATTCAAAACCCTTTAAACTTACGTTGGCCGCTAAAGAAGCCAAGTTCTTAAAAATAAATTGAACAGCTTTTTATTCTTTTTATCTTAATATCTTTTATATCTTTTTATCTTACTATCCTTAATTTTGTTCCGGTCGATATATGCTGATCCATCTGAGGTGACCTAATAAAAATTATCGAAATAAACTTTTTTTTTTAAAAGTAAGTTCGTATACGTTTTCATTTGGAAAAAAAACAAGATTTTCTAGAGTTTCTCTAAGTTATATGATATGAGAATGCAAGACTAATTATATTAGCTAACGTGAGTTATCATTATGTCCTTCAGCCAGTCTCAGCGAAAATACTCACGAATAATATACTTTCAATGCTCAGATTGGTGCAAAGCAAAAACGATGGAGCATTACGACTAGGGTTCATTCCTGCTATGAAATTCAATAAGCATCGATAAGCTCGTCATCTGATAAAAGTTATGATTAGCAATATGCACAATGTTATTGCTTTCTTTAGCACCGCCATATATATATATATATATATATATATATATATGTGTGTGTGTGTGGGTTGGGGGTTGCGCAACAACTAATTTCACTTAGAATATATCTATAAAGGAACAAAATGAATGAAAAGTAGACAAGAGGAATAAAGTAGAGGATATTATAATGTTTTTGTAAGTTATTTTAATATCGCTTGAGAACGGAGCTCCGAATTTTAAGTTAAACTTTAAGCTTAAATTTTAGCATTTAAGCTTCCGTTTCGAAACAGTAATTTCCGTGTCCCGAGGGAGACATATTTTTTTAAAGTAATTGTAAGATATATATATATATATATTATGAAATGTACAAAGTCCGACAATGATTTTAAGACATTTTTATTTTATACATTCTTTTTATAGATACAAATATTTAAGTAAATGCTCTGTTTTATACTAAACAGTATTAATAACATCTACCGGCCTGAATGTCCGAGAAATATTCATAGAAAATATTCGTCCTCCGACAGGAATCGAACCTGTATCCTATACGGATTCGTCATTTAGCCTGATCGAGCCACGGATCGATTTTACTGTTTTTAAACTTCAATCTTCCATGAATCTCTCAGGTACATTTATATCTGCTCAAAACGTATTCAAATGTAAACAAATGAAGTAAAGAAATTCCCACAAATTATTTTAAGACATTATTATAAATCAGAGCATTTGCTTAAATATTTGTATCTATGGCATTTCGGATTCACTCACATTACCACAGTTTTAACGTAGCTTTCTTGTGTATTTTCTATAAATAATTTAAAGGTAATTGTTATGCTGAGATCTCCTCTTTAATACATCGACTTTACAAATTTAAGCGCAGTATTAGTTTGGCAGATATCTCTCCTATTACAGTTGTAATTGCTTATATATAACCGTAAGTTCTAGTCTAACAATTTCCTCTCTCGCTTTTCCTGATTGTGGAAATATTTTACGACTACTTGCTTCCCAATTAACTTTGACTTAAATAAAATCATTCAATCACAGTCATTATCTTATATCTTCTTAAATCCCTTACTTTTATTGTTCTCTCACCTTGTTTCTCATATTCTGTCACTCAGTTACTCCTTGAGCTTTAGTGGCTTTATTGCCGCGCTTGGGGTGGGGAAGATAAAAAAAATGTACTAAAATCATATATCAGCTGCGACAATGGAAGAAAAGGCGGGAATGACACTCTCAAGCTTATAATTTCATTGCCGCCATCAGGCATGTCTCCTGAAAGTTTGAACCGAAAACGGTGTGCTATTGTAAGGGTTCTCGACAATCTCCATTAATGAAGGTCTTTGTAATTGAACACGTACGCCGATATAGCAATTGAATAAAAATAATTTGTAGGTATCATTGATTAGTGGCTCTTATTCAGGCTCCAGAGTGGTTATCCCATGAATCATATTCCACGCCCATAATTCCGACATTCCCTTCACGTCAAAAAGTATTCAAATGCCACTGACAATAAATAAAGTCCAAGGTAGTGTTAGATCGACAACTGGTCTTCATTCCTAAACAAATTTGATCGGTATTTTTTAATCATTTCACCCCCAAGCAAGACGATAATGACATATAGGGCTTACAAGTAGTGTAAATGAAAAAGACTGAGAATGGAGATAATTGAGAAATGGACAAAAAAGGAAAATGGTTTAAATAACACAGATGATGGGGATTAACGTTGCATATAATTTTTCGAAGATTATACTTATCATTGAAGCCAGAGATCGGAAAGGTGTTCCACAGGTTATAAGTGCGAGAAAAGCAACTCTTAGGGTAGAAGTGGAGGTTGCCTCTAGCGAATTCAGCAGTAAGATGGTGAGATCTAGTTGCCAATCTAGTAGCATGGTTAAAAAATTGTAGTCGAGGCACTAGCGAATAAAGGTCAGTAGAAGATTTGACATGAAGTCCCGTCACGTACGTGAGAAACTGACTGAAGTCAAGATACCTGGTCAGGAGTGATTCGATTCCAGACCCTTCTTTGAAGTTTACCAAGAATCTTGAGATGTACACCAGGAGCAGAAGGCCAGATATGGCAACATTATTCAAAGACAGATTCTGACGAGAAAAAAATTCTGGTACCACCAAGAGGAACAATTTTCCTAACAATAGACGAAACACTTGACTCGATATATTCATTCCACTTGTTGTCAGGGGAAAACGTGAGAGCAAGAAAGAGTATAATATTGAACTGGGGATTAGCATCAGCCAGGCTGACGGTAGGCAGAAAAGGATCTATGTGATGAGTAAATGAATGAAGTTATGTTTTGGAGGTGTTCACATTTCCAAACCATCTCTTACAACAGGTAACCACTGATTGCAGGTCGTTTTCAAAAGCAGTTGCCGTATTATACCTTTAAATCCATATTATACCTTTAAATCCCTTGAGGAACATACGGCCGCAAGATAGTGTTGAGGTTTCTATAACAAAACCAGTTGTTTTTTTTCAAGGGAGTAGGTTTTTGCTTACTTGACAACCCTCAACCTGGAGGATCAGGTTTTGAATTCAGATTTGTTTTTCTCCTATTTTGCCATCCTATTTGCACATAGCTGGGGGTGGGAAGAAGAGGATCCATACCTTTCCCAAGGGTATTCGCACAACTGGATTTCGAACTCGGCTCGCTCATTCCTCAATCCGAGCCGTTAGCCATTACTCCACCGTGCTTTCTATGCCGGTTTTACTTGCTTTGTTTTAGTGACGGGACATTGCAAGAATGTCAAAGAGAGAGGAATAATGGAACTGATGTGCCAAAAATGTCTTGCAAAAAAAATATTGTTTCAAGAAATATTCGAAATAAACAAAACCACAATGTTATATCAATGTGAAGATAGCATTAAAAGAATATTTATTTTTATAGCTGAGGATTTTAACGACGTTTGCTTACAAGACGATTATAAGTCACTTGCATTCTACCATAACTTGTAAAAGCGAGTGAATTCTTTTCTCGATTCTTTTTCAAAGTCTTTGAAGTCAGTTTCATCCTTCGCCTAGAGTGGAGGCATCTATCTATCTATCTATACATACATACATGCATACATACATACATACATACATACATGCATGCATAGAAAATTTATAATTGCCAGTTTCGGAACAAGTTATTTTTTATTCAGATATTAAACGAAAATGCGACAACTAAGATTTTTTTCATTATATGAATCACTCAGTTAATTAGTTTGATATATATTTTCATATATATATATATATATATATATATATATATATATATATATACGGAAATTGTAAGTTTAGAAATTTAGGAAGTTTATAACAGTTGTACGGAATAATATGAGAAAGTGGAAAAAGAATCATGTTTCGTCCTTTAGGACATCATCATCAACATAAGCATCACATTGAACCGATGTAGTCCGAAAAGACAAAAAGCGACACACGGATATTTTCCCATTGTTCATAGATTTTACTATATATATAGTTTTAAGGTGTGGTATGTTTATGGAATAAAGAGGTCAATATCAGGGATGGAGCGTATGTGATTATAAAATTTGAACACTGAAGTTAACACTCAGTGGCGACAGACTCTTTCATGCTAGACGCAATCATCAGGCCACAGACACATACGCACACTCATATATATATATATATATATATATATATATATATATATATATATATATTTATATATATATATATGTATGTATGTATATGTGTGTGTGTGGGTGTGCAAATATATAAAAATATAAGAAAAACATGTTACGTAAATAATCCAAAGTTCTATAGTATTTTGTTTTTATTTTTAAAATAAGGAAGGAATCCTATTTTAAAGAGATAATTATAATATATATATATATATATATATATATATATATATATATGTGTGTGTGTGTGTATAGAATACACTAATAGCTAACATACACTTAACACACACCTTCGATTCCCAGCAAGCAAAAAAACTGTCAAAATCATGAAGGAGGGAATTCTTAGTCAGGACTCTCCCATCCTCTATCTTAAAACAACTTTAAAGAGGCCGTTAGACCAACACAAGGATCGACCTAAATTAACTACAAATGAAAACTACAGATAAAGTACACTTTCTTCAGAAACAGTCATTCAAACCTCTTGTTCAATGCGACTAACAAGCAAAAATGTTTTCTGCTGATGAAGGCCATGCTGGCTGAAAATAGTCGAGGAAACTAACTGAAGTAATAAAACAAAAATTTACTAATATACAACCCAATGTGCCTGAAAATTTTAAATTATTAACATGTTTTATTGTTCAATATATATATATATATATATATATATATATATATATATATATATATATATATACATTTAAAAAAAAATATTACCAGTAATACCTTTTTTGGAAAAATATTAACTGCAATACATTTTTGAAGAAAAAATATTATCTGGGTTACATTTTTTGAAAAGAATAATACAAGCAATAAAAAAATTGTCGGCAATAAATAACAAATTGAAGTTGATATGCCGTAAAATAAAACAAACTAGACCAAACACAACTCGACCTGCTGGCTATGAGGCTGACATACATTCACCACTCCACCTGCTGGCTATGAGGCTGCTATAAATTCACCACTCGACATGCTGGCTATGAGCCTGCCATACATTCACCACTCGACCTGCTGGCTATGAGCCTGCCATACATCACCAGTCGACCTGCTGGCTATGAGGCTGCCATACATTTACCACTCGACCTGCTGTCTATGAGGCTGCTATATATTCAACACACAACCTGCTGGCTATGAGGATGCCAAACATTCACCACTCGACCTGCCGGCTATGAGGCTGCTATACATTCACCACTCGACCTGCCGGCTATGAGGCTGCCATACATTGACCACTCGACCTGCTGGCGATGAGCCTGCCATACATTCACCACTCGACCTGCTGGCTATGTGGCTGCCATACATTCACCAGTCGATCTGCTGGCGATGAGGCTGCCATACATTGACCACTCGACCTGCTGGCGATGAGGCTGCTATACATTCACCACTCGACCTGCTGGCTATGAGGCTGCCATACATTGACCACTCGACCTGCTGACGATGAGGCTGACATAATTAAAGTATCAATTAATCAAATAATAGAATGACGTAATTCAGCAACATTAGGAAGTTTTAGCTACAGTTCCATTGCAGAAATATTAAATATCATTGTCATCAACGGTTAATCGATTACTTTTACGTAAACCCTGTTCCGTACTCAATCCTGCTATATGGTAGTGAATGCTGGGTAGTTTCCTCGGAGATGCAAAGCGAACTTCAGATAAAAAATATATGAGTCTGCCGATGCTGCTGCAAGAATCATGGAGTTAACAAGTGTGAAAATGGAAAGATAACTAACAGCAGTTTCCTCAAAACCAGCGTTTCCCGAGCTAGAAATTCACTAGTAAATCAATAATGATATGGATAGCAAAAAAAAGAAAAAAAGAATGCAAACTCATCGAAAGCAGATCCCAGAATATTGAAGATAATCTGGACGATCTGATACTGTAAGATATATTGGTAACGAATGGCGAAATTGTTAAACTCTCCATGAAATATCGAAAACATGTTGGGAAAAGATTTTACCACAAATAGTTCCAGATTCCTTTGAATGCAAGTTTAAATCATTATGGCTACTGAATTAACAATTCATCATAATTTTTTTTCGTATGAAAGCAGAAGAATTTTACGTGCACACGCTTCAGCTTAGAGTTTCTAAGAGTATGCGGTCCTTTAATAAAGCAACAACACGCGCAATGCATTAAGCTATCACGATAATAGCATATTTATTTTAGAAAACAAAAAAATGGTGTTATATTACTGTTCTCTAGCTTCTGATTTGAATAAAATATGAAATTTATACCGAGTAAGGAAAAATGGAATATTTCAGCAGAAATTCGCAAATATAAAAGTTTAGTCGGCCATTCAAACACAAAAGAAAAACCATAATAACAGTGAGTCAATATTTCAGGATAATTTTAAATCAAGTTTATAAAGCCTCAGGAAAATAACATGGAATTATAAATTAGTGCTATAATAATAAATGGACACATGTATATTTTATATTTTATTTGTTTTCACATATGTATATATTTACTTAATATTTGTTAATTTTATAATATACAATCAGCATTGCCCGGCGTTGCCTGTGCTTGAGTCAGAAATCGTACGACTCATACAGCAATCGATATCAGTTGACTTAAAATATTTTTGCCCTTCCTTGCCTTTAAAGGAGTGTCCTTTGCCGTGCTGATGTTGCTACATGCCTTACTTCTTGCCTATCTCACACTGCGAATTTTTTCTAAACTCTATACTAAACATTAAATCTGTTACGAAAAAAGAACTAAACAAAATGAACACAAAACGATCAGCTTTAAAAAAGGAATCGTAACTGGAAAAAACGAATGAAAAAAGAATGTTAACAACAAATACTTTTTCACACCCAAACCAGTTCTGCGGAATCAGCATCAACATTGAGTTTAAGCAATCGAATGAGCCAATTGGTGTAAAGGGCCATTCAGATTTAAATTTTTCACACTTGTGACGAATGCAGCTATTGATCTTTCTGCATGCTAGTAAACATTCGTGTCAGTCAGCTTTTGGCTCTCACGCTGGCCAATAGAATCTTTCTGCCTATTCGTGGCAGCCAGATATAGGCTCTCACTCAGACCAGTAGAAAATGGCCGCAAACTACATGAAAACTGCCGTAGAAGCATGAAAAAATCTATTATTTCCACTATCGATGGGATCTGGCCTTCCCGCTAACTTGGAGCACGTGCATGTACATTTTGGTGCAAATCCGTCGAAAATTGCGGCCGTGCCTTCGTTACACACACACACACAGACACACACACACAAACACACACACACATCCTGCCTTTTATAGATAGCGATTCCTGAAAAGTTATCAGGAAAAATGAAATACTATTTTAAGGGAATAAATGATTGAATAAAACTGGCGAATGACTAGAATATAAAATCGTATAAATCAATATTGAGGAAATTAATTTAATTTGTCAAATTATAAACGATCACTATCTCAGTAAAATATTAATACACACAAAAACACACGCACAAACACACAACACACGCACAATACGCACACACACAAGTTTGAACCCACCCCCAGAATTAGACATTGTAAAAGAAGGGAATCAGTTATTAAATTTATACTTTGAGAAAATGTTGCAACGAAAGCTAAAAATCAATACTAAACGAGGATATTTTGACGAGAGCAAATATAATCATAAAATGTTTGTTTCCTTTTTTGTCATAATAAAAAAATCATGCCTCACATCTTTTGACTATGTATAAAAATTATCTCTTATTTAAAGTACAAAAGAATTATTTTGGGACCAATTTATAAACAATTAATTCATATATATATGTATATATATATACACACATATATATACACACACACACACACATATATATATATATATATATATATATATATATATATATATATATATATGTATATATATATATGGGTTCTTTGGATTCTGCAGAAGCCTCTGACTTGGTTGGATTATTTCTTTTATACGATTTAAGTGCCTTTGAATGTTTAGATTTTGATAGTGTAGGATTATATAGAGATGATGGCTTATTACTTGTTAAAAACTCTACTAAAATTAAGGTAGACCGTATTAGGAAAATTATCCATATCGACTTTAAGGATTTAGGCCTTAGCACTATAGTTACAACTAACATTAAAGAAGTAGGTTTTCTGGACGTAAACCTAGACATTACTAGCAACACTTTCCAACCTTATGTGAAGGTTAATTCCAAGTGGTGCGCGAAGTTTATGCATGTGAGGAATGAATTCCTGGTAGTAATTCTCTAAGCCTAGGAACCTTTGTAATTCCGTTATGTTCTTAGGAGCTGGATTTTTTTTTATTACCGTTGCCCTTTCAGGGTCTGGTCGTCTTCCTTCTTGATCGATATATATAATTTCCTTCATGATAAAAATCGTACTTGTTTACTTTTACCTTGAACCCATAGCTTTGTATTATCTTAAACACCTCTTGTACGTGTTCCCTGTGTTGTTCAACGCTTTCGCTATTCATCCAGGTATGCCATCGTGTACTCTAGTCCAGCGAGCATAGTATCCATTGTCTGTTGGAATATAGCCATGCGACCTTAATCCCAAATGGTAATCTTTGATATTTGTACAATCCTTTGTGTGTGTTTATTCACAGTAATTTTGAACTACCTGATCAACTTGAATTTGTAGGTACGCTTCACTTAAACCGATTTTCGAGAAAGATTTTCCGCCATTTAATTTAGTGAATACTTCTTCTAGACTGAGCAGTGGATAGTGGTAATCTTTTATCGCTGCGTTCAAACCCGTTGAGAAATTAGCGCATACTCGAATCTCCCCTGATTTCTTTTTGACGTAAACCGTAGGTGCGGCCCATCGACTGTATTCTACTTTTGTCAATATGCCAGTGTTTTCGAGTCTAGCCCATTCTATTGACGCAAACGGTACACACATTTTTTTTTTTGAAGATAGGTTGAACGTTTTCTTTTATTTCGATATTTGCTGCCATATTTTTAATATCTTCCGAGACCTGCTGAAAATGCTTCGGGGAAACTCGTTTTTAGTTTCCCTTTTAATTTATCTGCCTCGGTTGATAAACTTTTTATATTTTGCCAGTACGTACTTATTGGTAAATCCAAAAGTTCGAATTTTTGCATCCAGTCCGTTCCGAATAAGTTTTCTGTCTTTCTTAATACATACATTTTTAATTTTTTCATCATTCCATTAAATGTCACGTTTGTAATTACTTCACCCTCAAATTTTATTTTTCTCCCAGTTACCGACCACGCAATTTTATCCGTTATAACATGGCAGGTTTGTTCAGTTTTCTCCATGTTTGTACGTTAATAATAGTTAAGTCCAAGACGGAATCCAATTGTAGTCTGACTTTTCTGTTTTGCATTTCTACTTGTACGTATTTTCTTATGATAGTCTCATCCGCTTGGTCAGTCCTCGTGATTCTTATTCTGCTTTTGCTTTCTCTTCTAGTCCAACAATGAGAACTTTTATGTCCTATTTTTTGCGTGATAGACAAGTTTTAAAACGGTATGGACACACTTTATACCAATACCAAGTCCCACAGCGATAGCATGGACTGGGTGGTAGTTTTTTCTGATATTGACTTTTAGAAGTATAAAGTTTTGTTTTACCTGTTTTTGAGGAGGAGAAAATTGTTTTGGTTTGTTTGTGAGGAGGGAAAGTTGGTTTGTCTTTGTACTTTACGTATGTGCGCGATGCCAGCAGCTTCTATATTTTTTGAGTCTTTCTTCACACTGATGCATCTCTGGCAGTCTTCGGCCAGTTTTTGAAGTGTCAAATCTTGTTCACTCTCCAGTTTTGTAAGGATTCTGCGTCTAATTTCCGCGTCTTTGGTTGAAACCAGGCCTTGGGCGTATATTAAGCATTTGAAATTGTCTGCATTGAATTCCAATAACTTAAAGTCATTACAATATTTGTTTACAATGGAAGCGAAAGTTATATAATCTTCGCTGTTGTTTTTTGTTCAGACATTTCCATTTTTGTGGAATAGTGAGGTATTAGGGCTGTAAAGTTCTGTTAATAGTTTTATGGATTCTTTGAAAGTTAACTCATTTGTTTTCCTCTGTAGGATGAAATCTACGCATTTGGTATATTCGCATGTGCCTAATTTTCTTAGTAATAGACGTACTTTTCTTGCGTCTGACCAATCTATGCAGTCAAATTCATATAGATCATCGTACCTTCGGAAGTAAGTTGCAAAGGTTTTGTCTTCGTCGGGTGCATACGTGAAATCTTCGAAAGTTCTCCAAATAGCGTCTTTTGGGAGAACTGTTTAATTCTCGG
>OZ038490.1:98193585-98283585 GCA_964036315.1 Acanthosepion esculentum | reverse complement strand
TCGAACAGTCACGACTGAGTAGCGAGTTCGATCTTCATTGTGTTTCCCATACTCTCGGACTTGGGGCACGTCTAGGCTACGCTTACAAAATAACGATTTTGCTGAATCAGGTTTAATGATACGACACTTTATCCAAACTTCTAAGCACCCCACAACACCCATGCAGACGTCTTCAGATGTGTCACGTAAGAGTGGCTTGGGAGATGAACTCACTCTCTGTTAAGATCAGTGATGAAACCAGTTTCTCTCTATAAGTAAACTATGGCTGCCTGTGTGAAGTTGATGTGTGGCCCGTGAGAAATCGTCCACAAAACACTGGCCGAGCCATATACATCATGGCTTCGAGGCCATAAATTACAGATCACGCCTACCTTTTCTTAGGGAACGTTGGATGACGCCATGTTAGTCTAGAATATTGTCTAAACGATTTTCATGCTATTTATTGAGTATAAATACAATGTGAAGTTGCAACGGGATAATATCCCATATATATGACGTCCGCTTTATTCAATATACATTGAAAGATATTTGGTAGCATCTCTGGCGGGAATAATCTCCGGTTCTGCCTTCTGTTGGACATGTATATGGTAGAATCACACATAACTTATCCGTTGACATAACTATAACTACTGTTACAATTGAATTAATAGGTAAAATGCTGTGAAATAATATGTTTCCTGATGGTGCTCACCATCTATACAATCATAAGGATACTAGACTTAAGCTTGTCTTAAAAGTCCAGTCAGAATATACTGTGTATTAATATAGGTTTTGATAGACACCATACTTTCAAACTTTTCCATGTCTTGGATTATATATCTGAATCCTTTACTGTAATACAACTATCTAATCTGCACATTAAGTAAAAAGACATATTGAGAGCGTTGCAATTTTATTTTCCATCATTGTATATATAGATAATTGCAGTAACCGTCGTTGGATCCCACTCTTTCATATTTGAAGATATTTACTTGCTGATCAATGACAACAGTTCTGAAGAAAGTACTGACACAAACGCAATCTTTCCTATCTGCATTTTAAAACAGCGAATCAGATATCTATAGTAAGAAAACAGTCTCTTTCTTTAGGTATTTGAAAATGTAGGTATCAGATGAATTTTGAATAATTTATATATATATACAAGGTAAATGCAAACAATGGTGACGGCGAGGGGTTGATCAATATGAAAAAGAAAAATTTCTTCGGTAGTTCCGATTACAATCGCCTTTTAGGATTTATTTATATTATAATGAGAGAATTAACATACCTGCAATAAAAGTACGGCTGTTTTGTTTTGAGAACTGCTCTGTATTGAAGCTTAGACCGTGAACAGAATGCGAAACTGGATGAGTCATGTAAATCTTTTTCTCCATTGAATACTGGCGCAATACTCCCTGGGTGTAACGATAAACTACATCCGCGTCCTGGGAAAGACGATAAACTATATTCAACAGCAAGGCCTCTGATTGGAAGGATTTGAAGTGCGTAGAACCACCTTTTCATTGTTGTTGTTCCCAGGGTAGACATGGGTACTCCAGAAATTAACTTACACCCACACTGGGGTCAAAACACAATGACATACATTTTTGTAAAAATATTACCAGCAATTAATTTTTGAAGAAAAATTTATTACGAGCAATACATTTAAAAAAAATAATTACCAGCAAAACATTTTTGAAGAAAACAAATACGAGGGCCATTCCATAAATAAGGTGAATTTTTCGGTATAAGGACTTCTAATACAGATAGAAGCTTACTTTTTTTTAATTTTTCAACGTAGTCTCCCAGCACTGTCACACACTTTCCCCATCTGTGCACAAGCTTCCGTATTCCCTCAGCGTAAAAATCTTTGGACTGATGTCTCAGCCAGTCGCTCACTTTTGACTTCATCCTCACTTTTAAACTTCGTGCCTCTCGTGAACGCTTTGAAGAGACCAAACAGGTGAAAGTCTGAAGAGGCAAGGTCTGGGCTGTAAGGGGGATGAGGGAGCAGTTCTCAGCTCAGCTCAGCTCGTTGATGGTCTGCACCGTTTGGGCTGCTGTGTGAGGCCTTGCGTTGTCATGATGCAAGATGACTCCTTCTGACTGATGATTCCTGCGTTTGTCCCAACAGTTAAGCTCAAAGTTCTTGCAATGTCATCCACTGTCACCCTTCTGTCAGACTGAATGAGGTCATTGACTGATTCGATCACCTCAGGAAACCTCACTTCTGTAGACCTCCCAGGTCTGTCTTCATCCTCAACACTGATCCATCCTTCTTTAAATAATTTAGACCACTTGTAGACATTTTTTGGCTGAAACATGTGGCACCATACACAGTTGTCATTCTCCTATGAACGGCTGTATTTCTTTCATGCTTGTCTAATGATCTTTAAATACCCTCCATTTTCAACTGTTGTCTACTAATATATACACCATAAGAATGTGAAATAATTCGCCCGTAATTTGGTAGAAGATTCATATAACTTTATATTAATTAATTCATTTAAAGATTAATATTTATCCATCAAATATCCATTGTGCCAATTGATAAACCGCAAAGAGAACACTGAATGATAAAATGTGAGCAGATGAATGTATATAAGGAGCAAATATTTAATCCCTGATTCAGACACCTGATCAAGCATAATGTTTATTCTGCCCCCTTAAATAGTTCTTAACAGACCATAGATACGGTTTCTGTGGGAGAACGTTGTAACCGAAGGAAGGTTACTGAATAGAATAATCAAACGAAGGTTGGTATTGAACGATACTACTTAGGACCAGAACAAAACATAAGATTCTCCAAAGGCGCGTAGAAGTAGTCCACTGCTAGAAGTGAGTCAAGTGAATTCCACAATGAATCTCCAACTGCAGGATAACCACCAATCGTCCCACGCGGTCAGATGGCCAACATTTCTCCGTAGACCCTGTATAAAACGGGGTCGGGTAGCTGTTTTCCGAGACGAGACACTGCCCTTGGTCATAGTCTCGTTTGAGGATCCTCTTTTCCCAGAGGCAGAGAGTTTGACCAGCAGAGCTGGAGAGGAATCGCCAACTGCAGGATATCTACCAATCACCCCACGCGGTGAGATGTGGCATAAGGCCTAATTTAAAGTGCGGTATACGAGACCGTAGGCTATGCCATACATTTCATTTAGAGGCCATATAAAACGGTGCCAGGTAGTTGTTTCCCGAGACGAGACTCTACACATCGACATAGGCTCGTCTGGAGATCCTATCTGTCCGGAAGCAAAGAGTTTGATCAGCACAGCTGGAGACGAATTTCCAAATGCAGACCAACATACAGTATTTACTACTGTATTTATGTGAATGGGGGCATATCCATTATCCTTTGTAGGTTACACTACAACAGAGAGAATGAAAAAGATGCGCATAACTTGACGTGATCTCTCATTTGAACACGGGCAGTAGACTTAAACTTTCTGTTACGATGACACGTGATTTCCTGCAAGCACGAACGTCAATGACTTCCAAAGAGTTTCGTCTACGCATCTTCACTCACGTTTGGGTTAACCCATAGTGTTGCTTTGAGTCATTTCCTCACGGTGGCTAGAATAAGGAATTACTGTGAATATCAACGGTCGCGTTTAACCATGATTCAGCGATTCCCTTTACCGCAGCGATATATCTTACACTTTCTGCATATCCTATATAACAGGCGACAGTTTCAGATAGTTATCTATCAAGCTGTATGGCTGCCAGCTTGGCGTTGACACTACTTAACAATCAACCTGGTTTAGGGCGATATATATTATCTATCCACGAAGACGTACCTTTCAAAACAAAAACATCTATCATCAATCAAACAAAATAGAATTCTAGGTATAGACTTAGAACTCAGAGATGATAAAGCAAATGGAAATAGGCCTGTTTAGTTTTTAGTCGCTTCCTGCTGGAAACAATATCAGAGGGTCAAATATAGTCTGCGATTTCTTATAAAATTAAGATGCTAATCTCACTTCAAATTCTTTGTGCTGTCTCGGCTAATCAGTAGAGACATTAATTACGCGTGTAATTAATTACTTTGCGAAAAAGAGCTGGACAGATAAAATGAATAATTGGTGAGACGACTTTCCAGTTAAACATTAAAAAAAAATAAACAACGTAAATCCTATTCGAGATTTAAACGATTTTTTTAAAAGTTTGATAACTTTTTTTTTCGAAATGTCAAACACAGTCACCTTTTAACGCAGAGTAATAATCGTTTGGCGGTGTGGAGTAGAATAAATTGTTTATTCGCAGAAATGAGGATAAGAAAAATCATTTTGAAATGTGGTTGACCTATCATGTGTGAACTTCGTACAAGTAACAGTTTGGAGAGTTTGAATCAACTTGTCTCTGCATTCGCACTTATTTTTTGAGAAAAAAGTGTTGTTACTAACATGCCGCGGTAATTTCAGAGCAATAGAACAGGCGAGTCTTATATAAATCATACCTGATATTACTGCCATATATGAGATATTTCCAGTCTCGGATTAGTTGTGGAAGGAAAAGGAAAAGAGAGCCATGTAGATATATTTATATGAGTATATATATATATATATATGTGTGTGTGTGTGTGTGTGTGTGTGTGTGTGTGCATGTGTATATATATATGTATATATATGATATTATATATATATTATATATATATATATCCATATATATATATATATATCATATTAAGTGATGGTATTAATAAAATAGTGTTCGATGTAATATAACAGATCTAGTAAATATAATAATTATACATATTATATAAAAGAGCTAATAAATATAATAAAATACATATTATATAACAGAGCTAGTAAATATAATAAATATACATATTATATAACATATCTAATAAATATAATAAATATATATATTATTCCTCACTGTTTTCATGCACAACGTAATCTTCATTTACTGGGTAAAGACTGACTGTTACATAATTTAAATAATTAAATAATTTAATAAAAGTATCTGATTAACGCAATATTTATTATACGAGGATTACTTGTTTTTTTATATTTTAAAAACATATACTACATTTAAAAAGTATGAAATTTTATTTTCTTTGTAAATAGATTAATGTTTTATTTTATATTTAAAGAGAGATTAATTGTAATATATATATATATATATATATATTATGCAGTGTTAAATTAGAACATGGGCATACCCACTACAAAACTGTAGATCTTATTTCAACGTTCAAAAAATCTTTTTTAACGTTTCATTAAGTGGGGAATCACGATGGTACTAATACTCATTGCTTTACTTTTGTATTGAGCTGTACTTTAAATTAATGATTTGAACACTGAAATATTACTCTTCGTTCTTTTACTTTTGTGTGTATATATATATATATATATATATATATATATATATATATATATATATATATATATATATGGGGATGTAATAAATATAAGAAATTCTCCTGTAGTAAATTGTTTATTCTTGAGGCATGAAACGAACAATCCCTCCTCTATTTCTTTTAAGCACACGCAAAGAGACAAAACGCACACTCTCCCTCACGCACGCGCGCACACACATACATACATATATGTGTATCTATATAGAAGAATATGATATATAAATTTCTATATTTCAGAAGAATGTTGCGTAAATGAATGACAAAATTTAAACAATGTAACGCCTTTCTACTTCTAAATGACATATGACCAAATTCTTTTCATGGAATTTTATGTATGTAGTTCAGCTTATTTTGGTCTGGATTTTGGTCTTTACCTTCAGTGGATGAATCAGATTAAATGCATAGAGTTATTACCCATTTTGTTTGTGTATATGGCTATATTTACTTGTGTATGACGTTCACGGGGAAAAGGAGAAAGCGAGAAAGATATATATAGAGAGAGAAGAAAGGAAGCTATTACACTCTGTATTTGCTCATCAATATAGTAATATTCCCCGTCCAGGGCATGACGATAAAATGCGACCGCGTCCTGTGTATGACGATAAACTACATCCAACATCAAGACCTGTGATCAGGAGATTTTGAAGAGAGTGGAACCACCTCTTAATTGCTGGTGTTCCCAGGTTCACCATGACCCGGGGTGGTAGCATCTGTTATGCTCCCAGCTATGGGCAAATAGTTTACACCCAAACTGGTGTTGAATCATTATGAAAGTGTAAAAATAGATTTTAATAACAGAAATATTTTGTAACAAAATTATTACCAGCAATAAACTTTTGAAGAAAAGATTATTTCCAGCTATATATTTATTTATTTATTTTTAAATAAATATCAGCAGAAGTACATTTTTGAAAAGATATATTACCAGAAATAGATTTTTTGAAGGAAAAAATATTACTAGCAATACATTTAAAAAAAAATATTAACAGCAATAAAACTTTTGTCGGTATTAAATAACCCATTGAGGTTGATATGCCGTAAACCAAACCAAATTAATATGCATAGAATAGTATTCGCGTACATTTGCTAAAATTGGCTTATAGTCATTTGAATTATCGGAATACAGTAGATGGATTTCCCACAAGCTACGTAAATCTTGACGAAATGCTTTTGAATCGAAGGTAATATTGAATTACAAATATTTTGATCATTTTTTACAATTTTATTTTAATTAAATCCATAGCATAATAATTCACTCCTCAAAGTATTTTGTTTTCATTCTCTGAAACTTCACCGTACAGGGATGTTCGATAAAAGTAACTCACCTGATTTTTTAAAAAAATGTTCTCTTCTCCGATGAAACGGAAGTTGAGCTAAATTCAAAGGATAAGCGATCTAAAATCCGAAGAAGATGCTTTAGAAGATCTTTGAATTTAGCAGTAAGTACTGTCAAGCATTCGTTCAGTATAATGTTCTGGGGATGCTTTTCTTTTCATGGAACTGGTTTCTTAAAACCTATTGAAAAGACCCTCAGGAGCAAGCAGTACAAGAGAATTTTAGAGTCTTGTCTGCTCCCTTCTGCTGAAAGGGTGCAAATCGACCCCACCAAGCTCATTTTTATGCAGGATAATGCTCCCTGTCACAAATCAAAATTGATGAAAGAATACTTTGATGAGAAGCAGATGAGTGTTATGACATGGCAGCCCCAATCTCCTGACGTCAACCCCATAGAAAACTTATGGAGCATTATAAAGTACAGGCTCTCGAGAAAGCAGTTAGCCAACAAAGTTTGTGAATTTCATATACGAATGGAATTCAATGCTTAGAGATGAGATTTGCCAGAACCTGATCAAGTCAATGCCAAAAAGGGTTGAAAAGGTTATTCAAAATAAAGAAGAACCCATAGATTGTTAAATATTTCGAACTATATTACCTATTATAAATAGATTATACCTTTATTATTCTTTATTTAAAGCTGTTCAGTTATGTTTCTATTGATTACTAGTTGCAGGAAATAAGTGAGTCCCTTTTTTTTGCACAGAGTTTTTCCCTAAATCTCATTTATATCCAAAATTATAATTATCAATAGAATACCTTAGGGCGAGTAAACTTTTTTTTACTAGGTAGTCGGGAAGGGGTCTTTATATTAGTAAGATTAAAAATTAGTTTGACCGCAAAAACAATGGGCGAAAAAATATTTTAAGAAAATAAAAAAGGGTGAGTCACTTTTATTGAACAGCCCTGTATTTATCTTAATTACGGATTCTGTCGTCAAAATGTTGCCAGGTTTATTCCGATCATTTCTTCGAGGAAATCCATGTAATCCTTACATTGTGCGAAAAGCCGATCAGTCCAGGTGTATACCATGAACCAAAAACAGAAATAGATAGCACACTGAAGAATAGCGTTAATTTGGTAACATAGTAACTGTAGGTTCCGTCCCAGGGTTCGGTAGTCTGTTTGAATTCAGTAGAAACGGGACGAGCAATAACACTGCAGTACTATAAATAAGAACTATACGAGATGTTTCTAGATAACGAGAGTGGAATGAGAACATTATAACCAGTAAATTAAATATAGTTTTCAGTTCGAAACGGGTATGCAACGTAATTGGCCCTGATCTGTCACCTCGTCTGCAGTCGCTCTCTCACAGACGCGCGGTCGCCTCGCTCTGTCTTTTTTACAATTACTTTCACGGTAATTGCTCCGATGAGCTGATTTCGCTGCTTCCCAGGCTTCAAGCGTCTTACGAGGCTGGCATTCCACTCCCACCCTTTCACTGTTGAAACTGTTAAATGTAGACGTCTCTTCTACTCCAATAGCTTCATATCACGCACCTCTCGCCTGTGGAACTCCCTTCCTTATTCCTGTTTCCCTGACAACTATAATCTCCAACTATTCAAATGTGACGTCAATCGACATCTCCAGTTGCCTTGATTTATCTACTATACTTCTCCACATCCTTTTCTCTTTCACTCCTATCTGCTCTCGCTCCAAACCTTCTGAAACCCCTTGCCTTGATCTATCCACTATTTTTCTCCACATTCTTTCCTCTAACACTCCTATCTGCTCTCGCTCCAAATGTTCTGTAACCCCTTGCGTGCTAGTGGCTTCCAGCCTTGCTTGGGGTGAGAAGCTTAAAAAAAAAAGTACTTCATCAGGAATAACAGAACATGAAGTAGGAAATAGAACACAACAGCCGAAACGTTGTGACAACAGCAACAACAAAGATGAGGACAGTCGATCACATGTAAATCGTGTAAATAATAAGGATAACTCTTCATCCCAGGTGTTCAGACAGAAAGGAAGAATAGCTTACGATACGCAACGGGTATTTTCATGAATAAAGAATCAGTCCTCTTTTTTGGTTAGTAACGTATTTTTAATTCCAAAAACTTCATTGCAAGGAACAAATTTCTCGATTTTGATTTTCGAAGTACTTATTTATTCATTTGTAGGAATTTCACAAAGAGAACCCTTTTTGTGATCACACTAAAGAACACATATTTCTTTCCAAATCGATTTATCAGGAAAATAATTCAGTACGTCTTGACGATCCTTTTTCATTTGTTAATAAAAATGTTTTTTCATCATCGAAGCGGAAGAGGAAGACTATGTTTAAACGTTGACAAATGGTTGTTGCCATAAAAAAAACAATTGTTTTTTTTATCTTTGTTTTTTTGTTTTTTTTAAAAAAACATGTTTTTTGATAAACATCTTACCGGAGATGATTTTTATAAAATTAATCAACAATTGTAATAGGTCTGAAAGGGGTACGTAAGATTTCTTCAAAAGTGTGCGCATTGGAAACCTTTACATTCTAATTCTTACATTTTAACTTAAAACCCGATGAAAAATTGATAGAACAACTTCGTGAAAAAAGGAATTTAGGACAATGTAAATAATGACAATATTATATCGACTTTACAAGAATGACCTAATGCCATGCTAATTCAATTAAGTAGTTAAGGAATATTTGCACGAAAAGGAATGGTCATGATTATTAGGTCAAAGATCAGAACTTTAAATAATTCGTCATGTCTTTAACAACACATACTAAAAAGATTATAATGATTTGTTGCAAAATGTGAGTTTTGTCTAAAACTAATAATTATTTAGGTAATCACACAATGTAAAATTGATTTCAATGAATCTCTCAAGCGAAACTATTTTTTTCCTATTTTTAATTACAATTTTCAGTACCTGATTTTCTTACCTAAATGTTTTTCAATTCCTATTAATGTTAACTCAAAGTACAAAGTTTGAAGTGAATGCATGTAAAATATTTCAAATAATGATTTATATTGAATATTTGTTTTTTGCTATTTTCAAAATCGGTTATGATGTACTCATGGTTAGTAGTGGTGTAATTTCAAATGATGGTTAGTGTTCTATGGTTAAGCAAGATTTTGATGAATCCTGCTGTATAAATGTTCCACAATGAAACAAATAGGATGATCTTTGTTGCTTTCGGTTATGAATGTTAGCTTTAATTAAGCAAATACTTTTTCTAAAATGAAAATAATGTGGAGCAAATGATGATGTTTAAATTCTAAATCTGTCTTTACGTTTCGATCAGTCTGAATAATGTAAATATTTTAAACAATATCCTATAAAAGTAAATAATCTTTTTTTATCATTGTAAATATTAGTATGATTGCTTAATATTTGATATTCATCAGAAGAATTTCAGCTGCTGATTTATGTTAATTTTTCAGTTTTTATTTGCTTTCAAGAGTTTGTCTTTGATTAATATTTTATTTCATGCTGAGAAAATCTTATTCCGTAATGGTGATATACATGTTTAGGCTGGGGGCCATTCCCTTAATTAGGGACATTTGAAACATTTTTATTGTGGTGGAAAATAGCAGTTTTTTTCACATTTTTAAGAAATACTGCTAGCAACTTTCACTTTTACATTCTTGCCTGTAACCTGTAAATTCCAAGAAACCTATTTCTGAATTCTTTACTCTTATCTTGAGACCATCACCGATTAGGAACTAAATTTAACACTTTCATTGCCAGCGGTAAATTACGAAATCTAACTTCATACGCCAACTTTCAAATATCCAACTAATTTTTATAATAATGTTCACCTTGTACAAGGCTCAAGAGTCACACGAGGCAAAAGATTACAGAGTATTAATTAAAAGGCATAGACTATGAGGATATGTGGGAAACATAACGGTTAACAATAGACTTGAACAGACTCTTGGGGATCGGTTCCACAAAGCAGCAGTGCGTGAGAAAATGTGTTCCAGTGAAACGTACATCTCACTAATGGAATTTGAAGAGATTGAAGTTGGTTCTGGTCAATGGCATGATTGGTTTTAGCTGTGAAGTGTAGAGTTGGTTGAAGTAAAGGATGTAGTTCATGCGAATAAAGTCATTGTTGGCGCCCGTACGTGAAGATATATCATAAAATGCCAAGTACGGATTAACTCTTAGTCTGAAACAAGGTAAATTCTACCTGCTGCCATAATTACTATCTCGTGGTTGGAAGTGAATGTGTTA
Organism: Acanthosepion esculentum; assembly: GCA_964036315.1. NCBI lineage: Eukaryota > Metazoa > Mollusca > Cephalopoda > Sepiida > Sepiidae > Acanthosepion > Acanthosepion esculentum. Next base: position 98,272,727 of record OZ038490.1, on the reverse strand, counting down.
ATTTTTAATGCCAGCAAAGCCTCAAAAAATAAAGAGTCATTATTCGTCCCCCTACTGAGTTTTTAAAGTTGTGTTGTTTCCCTATTTCCGTGAAGGTCTCAGTCTGTAGATCCAGAATTAAATGCAATGATTATAAAAAATTAAATGCTGTTGTATATTGATAAAAATATAAATTCAAGAGAAATCAGTTCTCGTGTATTAGAAAGCGTATTGGGATAGGGAAAGAAGCTTTCCAATATCTAACCAAAGTATTAGGAAACAGGAAAAAATAATTGGAAACAAAGGAAAAAGTATTGAATTATGTAATGTAAGTCCTCCTATATGCTCGTGAATGTTAACCAATCTCCTCACAGATGATATTGAAGCTTGAAGCAACAGAAATGTGGTTCTAAGACAGATGTTGAGAATACCATGGACTGAGAAACGACGAAGTTTTGAGTAAATACAAAACAAATAATATTCATATACGTAGCATCAGTAAGAGAATGTTGAAATTTCTAAGATACATAATAAGGAAAGAGGGTTTGGAGAATTTGACACTCACAGGAAATATTGGAGACAAGAAGGATAGATGAAAGCAGCACGTGACCGACTGAACGTAAATGGTTGACAGAACAGGGATTAGGAGAGATAATAAAAAGTAATAGTTTACTAAGTGTTCAAAATACCAGGATTTTTGAGAGTCATGATCACCAATGCCCTGAAGAGAAGAAAAAGGATTTGATGCTTAAATGCTACTAGCAAACGTTGTTAATATTCCCGTTGTTTTATCTGTATTTTATACCAAAACATAAGATTTACTAAATACTTTCTCGTTGTTCAATCCATATTTCTTTTAAAATATTTACCGGTAAATGTTCATCAGATTACTTTGTGGCAGTCTTACGATTAGTTTACTTTTTATTTTGCGATTGTCTTCAAATTCCTTTAATTGTTCTTTGTTTCTATTATATATGTATGTGTACCTTTCTTCCTGAACGTATGACTGAGTGTTTAGAACGTTAGCCTTTCGCCCACAAGACCCGAAACTCACTACGGGAAATTTGTGAAGATATTGACATTGTCATATTATCAACCTAGGGAAAGAATAACCGCGCGCTGCTCTATTAGGTAAAACCTAAAAATTATCTCACAGTTAAGTCGTGAGAGTGTTTAGGTAAACACGTATGTGGGAAAGCTTTCGGTGTTTGGCTTACTTAAAGTTACAAGCCATATTGCCTGACAGTTTGAGAATGTTGGTGTTGCTCAACTACTCTTAAGGCCAGATCATGCACATTCTTCTAAAAATTATAAATGCAACTCGCTCGGTGAAGGGTTTATTCTGTGAGTATTAAAAAACATGAAAATGTCATAGAAAGCGTCTGCATCATGGAGTAGCTAGTATTGAGTGAATATTTTCCCGAGATTGGCGGACGACTACACCGTTTCTGATGACCCAAGGAAATGCTCAGAGACTAGAAATAAAAATAGAAATAAAAATATTATTAATTTATTATCATAAATAAAAAGAATGTTCACAAGATTTATCTGATGTCAACTCTGAACGTCGTAATTTCTCAGTCGTCAGGACTTCGGTTATGACTGATGAGATAATCACCTTAGCTGAAGTTCTTGTAAGTAAGACATTCAGTGTTGACATCCGATAAGTATTGTTAACGTTATTAATTATGAGTCAGTAATTATTACTCTAGAAAACTTTCGGGCAGTGTATTGACAGAAATTCCGTTCGCTCTGACACATTTTGAATGATATAATTTTAGACAAGTCAATAAGCAGCGTTATTAACATTAGTTTATATTATTTTAACATTACTAACAAATTTAGTATAGTAGATAAAAGTGCATACAATAGAGTTCGATGTACGTAGCTGGACTGGAAGCTTTTATACAATAATCTCTGTGCTATTTTATTCGTTTAGGAGATTAATAAGAGGCATGATGCAAGGAAGATGTGGTTTTATCGACAAATGCTGGAATTACAAACGACATATCATCTGAGAACCAAGGGGGCTTTATGAATTAGATGAACAAGGGTACTGATACTAACAATAAAAAAGAGAGAGTTGGAAAATCTGGGGCACATAATAAGGGAGGAAGGTTTGAAGAATAAAACTTCCACAGATGATATTAAATGTTAGCGAAAGAATAGGAACTAACCTAAAGTTGATTTGAATTTAAATGAACGAGTTGCAGAATAAGGAACTTGAACATACTTGAACTTACTTCTACCTGTGCTAAAAGTAATTTCCCCTAATACCACAAACAGGTACAAAACCAAAACATTAAACTGAAAACACGATTAATTTACTTAAGTCGAGTCAGTAGATCGATACTTTTTTATGGATGCCGTGATTGGTGCCAACCGTATTCTGACGACTGTAATGTAAACAGTACAAAACCATTTTCAATGATCACTGGTTATAAATGGCTTTAAGTGTATCTTGGCGAGGACCATCCAGCTGTGAAGAGGTGTGGACTTTTCTGCTATAGAAATACGGACAATGAATTGTACCAGTTATCAGAATGCATATCTCTCAAGGACATTCAACATCAAAAATGGATATCACACGTAACTCACAGAGAAAATAATGACATATTCAAGATGTTGATGTTCCACCTTGCTTCAAATAAAAGGCTAGGAAGGAAACACTTATCAATACTGGAATGAGCAATAGCAGTGGCTGGACTTGGGAACATTTTTTTATAATTTCGCCCAAAGTAAGTCAATAAAGCCAGTAAGATGGAAGTGTTTACTGAGTGTTAGAAAATATGCGATAACAAACATTATTAAGGAGAGAGAGTTTTAAAAGTACAAGAATTAATACGAAACTAAATAAAAATTAATATTTATCTTAAGTTTTGGAAGATTACTGGAAAGCAAGAAGGTCGAAGAGAGTTCCACAAGTGAGAGGTTCGATAGAAGAAAGATTTAGCATAGAACATCGAGCTATTTTAATTGTACAATGATGAGACCTTGTCACCAATCTGATACGGCACTTAAATTCATAAAGTTTAGGTACCATAAAGGAAGGATTATCAGAACAATTACCATCAAAGCTTTTATAGAAATGGCACAGCGAACTTACATTAATACGGTGCTAAATTGACTGAAACCAAAATTCCAGCTCAGGGACAATAACATTCCAGATTCTCCTTTGGATTTCATCAAGAATCTCTACCAGAAGTACCAGACCAGAATTGACTAGCACAATACAGGCGAGTAGTTTTCTTAGAAGCAGCCATAGCACTTGATTTGATATAATCTGTCCTATTCATGCCAACGGGAAAATCTAGTCCGAGAAGGCACAATGTCCTGGAAAATTGTTCTAAGAGAAATATTTGATAGATTTCAACCGACAGCAACAATGGCTGTTCATTCAATAAATACCGTATATTTCGGTAAGAGAAAATAGCTAAAATTACCATTATAATTAATAACATATATATATATATATATATATATCAAAATGGACATGGAAGTCAGCACTTAGAGGCGACAGTCTGTTTCATGCTAGTGCAATCGTCAGGCCTGACGATTGCACTAGCATGAAACAGACTGCCGCCTCTAAGTGCTGACTTCCATTTCCACTTTTATATTTACAAACGCTCTATCTCTGATATTGAGCACTTTATCCCATAAATATAGCACACTTTAAGACTATATATCTTTATATACATACATATATATATATATATATATATATATATATATTAATTTACGTAACAGAGAAATAAAAATTACTTTATGAGTATAGACTATTTCAAGGAACGTCGAATACGTTAGACTTATTTAGTTCAAATGATGTACTGTTTTCATTATTGGAACAAGAGATTTAAAATTTAATATTTAACAAAGACACCTGTTGCAAAATTGATACAGAGCCAAGCCATGACATAGAAGACAGACAGTCCGAGTGATGGTATGGACAGGACGAAAGACAAATGTCTTAAAAAGAAATGAAGCTACAAAAATTCAATCCAGTTATTAACCTTAAAACCCCAAATTAGGGTTATAAGAAAGATGAAGTGGAACTAAAGGAAGGTCGAGAAAAAAAGGAAGTTTTTAAAGCGAAATTATTAATTATTAATTACGTAACAAAACAAAAATTGTTACCACAGACAATTACCAAAATATGCTTACAAATGAGATAAAATAATATTAAAAATAAATAGTTTTAAATAATTTTAGATAGCTTATATTTAAAAAAATAGATATTGAAAAAGTGAATAAAAATTAAATAAATTACGAAAAAATTAAAATAATTAAATCAACCAATTAAGATTTTAAAGATAATGTAAATAATTAAGAATAAAAAACATACACAGGATATATTAAAAAAACAACACTTTTTTAAAAATTAAAAAGATAAAGAATATCGTAAACAAAGAAAAGGGCGTTTCTAAAATAATGTAAGAATATAAGATAGGGTAGATATGGAGAAGGCAAAATATAGAAATAACTATAGTAATATGTATAACAGAAGAATTAGATAATAATAATAATAATAATAATAATAATAATAATAATATGTAACGAAATCAAATATCTGACTGCAATATGTCTAATAAAATCATACATTATAAGCTGAAATAACACAATGTATTTCCATCATAAAAATCATAAAAAAATTTAACATGAGTCGAACAATTATATCAGAAAGGCATTTTCTTGTGTAATAAAATCGTCCATGGTGTGAAGGTATGAATAAATAAATCAACTCTTCCCCACTTAGTAGTAAACCGTTCAGCATGTTGAATCTTAATCACAGTAGAAGACACTCTCCTTACAATTTTAAGTAGAAATTAGTTACAAGGAAATAGCCTCAGTTGTATTTGGATAAAATTAATCAATTTTTTATGAATAAAAAAAATCACATTCTCATTTCATGAAAAAAGTACATAATTAAAGAATAGAAATGGCGCCAATCCTTGCATTTCGATGGTTGCCCCTCAGTGTTTTCCTACTGACAATAATCGATTTAAATTGAAAGAAAGGGTTTAGTCGTTGACACGGACAAGCTCCTTACTGATGAGACAAGATGACTACTTTGTACATTTTTCTTTATATAATGAATAATTGTGTGCTAAGCTTTTGTTAGTTGGTCATGGATACCTCGGAGTACTTGCAGTACTGTATTGTTACTCATTGGTGCCCCATCAAAAGTATACAGCCAGATCAAAGCTTGTTAACCATTATTTTCAATGTGAATGGAAGATTTGGGAAAAAGCTGGAATTATGAGGAAAAATCAATTAGATAGAACTCACATTTCCTTTTTATGGATCTTTCATGTAACTCTTAGAAAAGTTTGTCTTTTTGCTATATCTGCTAAACCCTTTTCTGCGAAACATATGCACGGCCTTGGTAAGGCGGTTATATGCTGTTTTCCTTTACCCTCTTTGCGTTCAATATTAGTGTCAAATTTTCAAAACCCAAATAATTGCACATTTTGTTTTCATTTTATCTAAAACTTTATCGTTGCTTACGCATTCAGTTCATAGTCTTCCCAACATCCTTCTTACGAAGAAAATTTCTTTTGATTCAAGTCTCTTCTTTATCAATTAAAAATTGTCCAGCACTGACATATCAAGATGACTGATATTACATAACTATTCACTACTCTTTTTCACTATTTCTACTGAAATTCTCATCTTTCTTAAAACTTTGCTCAGCTTTTGAAAGACATCTTTCGCTATGCAAATGCAAATGCACCTGTGGATTTCGGTGTTGCATTACCAATTTTTATTAACCATTATATCGAGAATTATCTCCACTGATATCTTAAGTAGAAGGAGCTCTGTGCATTATTGTGAATTCGCAATGGATTCTGTGCTCGTTTTGTATTCCTATTTTATGCCATCTAAATAAACTAATAAAGATGTCTAAGGAATTGACGTAAATTATTTTTACGATGTTTTCTTTTCAATGCAATGCATATAAACACTTCTGATGTTCAATCTTTGAAATATCTTGGGAATTTAATTTCATGTATAAAAATGTATATATATATAATTTATGTATGGATAATTTTATGTACGAGAAAAGAAACATATCTTGTCCGAGCCCAATCGGTGTCTTCAAAAGTGCATACAATAGAGTTCGATGTACGTAGCTGGACTGGAAGCTTTTATACAATAATCTCTGTGCTATTTTATTCGTTTAGGAGAGGAATAAGAGGCATGATGCAAGGAAGATGTGGTTTTACCGACAAATGCTGGAATTACAATCGACATATCATCTGAGAACCAAGGGAGCATTATGAATTAGATGAACAAGGGTACTGATACTAACAATAAAAAAGAGAGAGTTGGAAAATCTGGGGCACATAATTAAGGGAGGAAGGTTTGAAGAATAAAACTTCCACAGACGATATTAAATGTTAGCGAAAGAATAGGAACTAGCCTAAAATTGATTTGAATTTAAATGAACGGGTTGCAGAATAAGACCAGAAATGTAGAAAGAAAAGCTAATTTAAACAAGGAAAGAGCGAAAATTGTGGAGAGCGATGATCTTCCACTCTTGTAAGGACGTGGCATTTGAAAGATGCAAAAGAAAAATAGTTTTGAAATAAAAGTAATACAGCTCCAGATGTTAAATTTTAATTAAACGATTCCAGACAAATTCTGGTCTCCGGGAAAGACATACTCGATCTATGGAGATTCCAAATCTTGACGTGCATCTCTTCAGCGCACTAATGTCTCTTAGGTCGTCCAGTCTTTACAACGCAGGCCTGGATGCTAATCACCTGCATGCTTGTGTATCCCAGATAGAAGTCAAGTACTGTTAAATGCGTAACATTTTTGTCTTGGGGACGACATGGAATAAATTAATAGACGTTTCCCTGATCATTTCTTATTGACACTTGACGAGGGCGTTTGCCCATTTCATTAAATGTGGAGGGTCATGCTTTGGCCTCACAATATGTGGATGCTGGAGATGAAATCGACCTAGTGTCATGCTTTGCAGCAAAGATAAATAATAAAATGTTTCTTCTTTCAGGATATTAATAGTTATTAGATTTTAGCCATGATGCCCAGAGTATGAGTCCCTGCATATTCAAATAAACGAGATAGAATAACATCGTTGTAACACAATGGTTTTGTTTGGTTGTTTAATGGCATATCAACTCCTTACAAGTCATTTAATATCGAAATTTTATTTGTGGGGAGATTTGATAATATTTTTGCTATTAAAATCTGTTGTTGTTTTTTTTTTACTTTTAAAATCTATGGCTGTAATTTTTTACTATTAAAATCTATTGCTGTGATTTCATTTTACTATTAAGATCTATTGCTGGACCTTCTCTTTTACTTTATAAAATCTATTGCTGGAATTTCATTTTACTATTAACATCTATTCCTGGAATATTTTTTTACTATTAGAATCTATTACTGGAAATTTTACCATCGAAATCTATTGCTGGTTTTTGTATCATTAAAATCTATTGTTGGATTTTTTTACTATTAAAATCTATTGCTGTAATGTTTATTACTAGTCGAACATGTTTCTAGTATCTTTGATTACTATTAAAATCTATTCCTGGAATTGCCTTTTTACTATTGAAATCTATAGCTGTAAATTATTTTTTACTATTAAAATCTATAACTGGAAAAAAAAATTTAATATTAAAATCTATTGCTGTAAATGTTTGCTTTACTATTAAAATCTATCGCTGGGAATTTTCTCTACAAAAATGTATTTTTATAATTTCATAGTGCTTGACCCCAGTTTTGGGTTTCCCTATTTGCCAATAGCTGGGTCCCTAAAGGCTGCCACCACCTCGAGTTAAGTTATTAACAGATATCATTAATTCACGTAATATCTATTATTACTGTCATCATTATATTCAACTGATACATGTGTTTTAGTAAGCACTGGCATTTTTAAGTAGCGATATTTAAATTTACTATTGTATAAATCGAAAGTACAACAGACATTGATTTCATATTTAACAAACAAAAAAAAAAGGATGTGTAAATTTAAAATAGTACTCACTAAATATATTGGATTATTAGTTAAACAAATATGACACCTATCTGTAGTTGTGTAAGTCTTGTGATTTGACTATGTCCATGAAAGCCTCAAAATTCAGGTCCAACAATATATGTAATCGTCAATTCATAATAAAAATCAAATAAGGTAGTATATTTATAATTCATAATACATTCATATTAAAATATATACTTGAGAAATCAGTTCTCATGTACTATACACGAATTCGAAGGTGCATTGGTATAGCGAAAGATGACTTCTAAAAGACAAGTATTATGAAATAGGAATATTTAGTTAGACTCAAAGAAAAGAGTACTGAATCGTTACGTAATATTAGGCGTCCTATATGGCAGTGAATGCCGATCTATCGCCTTACAGACAAGGAGACTGAGAGAAACAGAAATATGGTTCAACAGAAGGATAATGCGAATACCATGGATCGAAATACTAATATGTAGCATCAAGACGAAACTGTTGAAATTTATAGCACACATAATGAGCAAAGAGGCCTTTGAAAATTCGATCGACACAGGGCAGTTTGAAGGGAAGAGACACATAGGAGAACAAAGCATAAACACTCTAGCCAACTTGAGTAAATCTATGGCGCAACAATTTCTAATAGAGATAAAAAAAGAAATATTTACAGCTACAAGAAGAGAAACTTCTGGAGAGCGATGATCGCCAACGCCCTGAAATGGTACTGTATATAAAAAGAATAAGGTTTTCTCATGGGCATCTCATTTTCTGAAAAGTCTTCTTACTGTATTTTTTTTAAATCGAGTTCACCCCGAACAAGGCAGTAAAGCCACCGAGATGAAAGGGTTTACTGGTTTGGGGAGAGTTAGAAACAAGAACATTGCTAAGAAGCGAGAACAAAGGAAGATTAATCAGTGGAACGGCAGATAGGAATTGCCATTGCCTTTAAATTTTTGCCGAGCAAAGTTGCCTGGTCAACATGGTGTGCCAAAAGCGAGCGGCGTGACAAGAGAAACGGTTAGCATAAAATTTACGGTTATATCTGACCCAACAATTAATTGCAGAAACTTCGTTGCCATTCTTGTACAGTGCTTAAATTCGAAATTTCTAGGCAATATATCGAAAAGCTCATCCAAGTAATTAGCATCAAAATATTTACAAAAAAGGCAAAAAAATGGAAACCTACGGCAGTAGGAAAAATGACTGAAGACGAGACGCCAAATCGGGGACAACACTGTTGCAGATTCTTATTCGGATTTTATCAAGGGTCTGACGACAGAAAGCAAGAACACCAGGCTATGTGTCAGCAATATTCTAAGCATGGACGAATGGTAGACATATAGATATTTAAGATAGAGATTGGAGAGAAAAACCGTATAGCACATCAGAAGGAGCTAACCTTCTCGGCAACTGAACTGGCAATAGATTCAGTATAGTTTTCTTCCTTCGTGTCAGCCTAGAACGTTAGCCCAAGTAGGGATTATGTTAGGTCTATATTGAATAATCATCGATATTTGCTTACATACTATACTGAGCAAATCAAACACAGAAACATCAGACGCGCTTGCCTCACTAAGCTAAATCGAATCTCCTATGTAAAATATTCAATTTTGCTAACGAGTTTACTGCGCACGAGGTAAGATTAAGAGATAGCGACGTCGAGAATGAGACTGTTTCTCCTCACATTGAAGCGGAGAATTTTTCCAATCTTGGAGATATTGCGCAAAGTATTTGTTAAATTAGTAGCGAGTAAAAAAGGCATCGAGAATCAGTTAAGTGAAAATTCCGTTAAAATCGGTACCTATCTGATCCTATTTGAATTAAAGTTTAAGATACAATTTCAACCCCAATAAGTAAATCGAACGGCGTATTTCCCTCTTTCAATATCTAATTTGAAGGTATCTGCTTTTTTAGGAATTTCCACTAAACTGATCATTGACGTCTGTTGTGCCAGCTATCACTTTAGCACATGCTCAATAATATAATCATTCTATCAGATCAGCTAAATTAGCTGATGTAGATTTCTTAAATAAGTTTTTGGCTCCTTCCAAAGGTTTATCATTGTCTCTCGGTCCCAGTAACCCCTTGCGTCTTAGTGGCATTATCGCTTTACTTGGGGTGAATAGTTTAAAAATATATAACGACGTCGATTTTATTCCTCATGTTCAACTCTACTATAATTGTTCAAATCTAAGTTTAATCTATATCAAGTCATTTAGTAGATCTGATAGAATGATTATATTATTGAGAAACTACAGAACCAAATATTTATTCTTCATTAAGTTAAGTTGGAAAATGTCTGCTTTTCATTTCTTTCTCCGCATCAATCTTAGGAAACTTATCTATCGTTTGGACGACCGTATGTCATTTTCTTCAATAGGATTAATTTTAAGAAAACAAGTTGAAAACCAATCGTTGCTATAATTAAATCTCTCTGAAGTAAATCTCTTACACGTGTTAATTAGTGAGAGTTGAATTAAACGGCATTTTGGGACACATACTGCAGAAGGACGATTTCCTTTGTGTCAGAGAATGCTGTACAAAATCTACTCATAGGTAAAGAAGTGACTTGAAAGGATTATTCCGGGAAACGCTGACAATATTTAGATTAAACATTTTTTCTGTCTTAATAGTAAATCTGATCAGTTCGATAAAGTCAAATCGGCAGCTGATCTAAAAAATGACCTGCAATCTGTTGTTAAATAGAGCAAAGAATGGCTTGCTAATTTTAACAACTCCAAAACGAAACTGCACAGTTTTAATCGAGAGAGAAGCCTTTATACCGACAGACAACATTGTTGTTTCTAACATCTAAGAGGGTGATTCATTGTGCCTTATCGGGCTAACGTTAGCGGCCGATATGTGGTGGAAAGATTATATTGAATCAATTGCAACTAGGAAATTTGGTTCACTCAAACCTGTTTGACAATTTTTCTCATCAGAAATTATCTTACATATTTATAAGATTACAATTCGCCCTTGCATTGAACATTTATGACATATATGGTTTGGTGCTGTTTCTATATATATTGAGATTCTTGATAAATTCCAAGGAAAAATCTGCAATGTTATCAGTGATGACCTAGCATCTGGATTTAAGTCAATTTCACACCACTGTAAGCTAGCTTCCTGAACCTTTTCTATAAATAATTTCATTGTAATTTTTCAGATGATCTTTCCTCTGTGGTATCTAGACTTTATGAATTTAAGCGCAGTACTACATTGGCAGCCAGATTTTACAGTTAAAATGAATAGATCTAACCGTAAGAGCATCTTCATCGTACTTGCTTCTTGTCAAATTTAATCTTCAACAATTTAAATGAAATGTCAATGCTTATCTTCTATCTACCTAATTCCTGTTCTTTTAGTGTCTTCTCTCCTTAATAGTGTTTTTTCCTTCTAATATTCTCTAACACTCAGTAACGACTTGCGTCTTAGTGACTTTATCGCCTTGCTTGGGAAAATGATAAAAATGTGAGCAACGTGAATGTTTAAAGGAATGATAACTACAAACATATGATGCTTAGAGTCAGGAAGAGTGAGCTCAAATGCCTGGAATGTCTAATGAGAAAAGATGGCTTCGAGAATATAACTTAACAGAAGCATTGTGAAGCAGAGAACATCATACAGAACGGGTTTTATATGAAAAGATCGCAGAACAAGGAGAGAAAATGATGTTAAAGAGTCAAAAGTTCAAACAATAAAATAGGGTATGTTGTCAAGAACCATGTGAATTCATATCCTGAAGGTAAATATTAGTTACAATAGCTTTAATGAAGAAAGCAGACTTAAATAATGTAACACTCACCAGATATATAAAGTCAAGTGAAGCTCAAGGACAAATGGCACAGTGGATAAAGGCGTTGGTTAGATCCAGTGACAGGACCCAAAGAGTGTGAGTTCAATACCCGGCTAAGGCAGTGGAGAAATTTCAGAGGGAAAAATTAAGAGATAACTGACATCTAGAAGAGTCTACCCAGTGAGCAAAATAAAGGGTTCAGTTCGACATTTCAACCACCGGAAGAAAGCCGGAGCGTACAAAAGCCGAAACGTTGTAATAAATATGGCGACAACGATGAGGACAATAGTCCGAATAATGTAAATAGTGTACATAAAACCTCATATCAGAAATATAGACAGATATTCAAGTGAAGCTGTTTTAACAGGCGGCAAACTCCAAGAGGCAGACATAACATAAAAGATAAAGACATTGTTTGTTGGACCTGCTAATATTTTGTGTGTTCCGAGGATCAAATGAATATGCATACCTTTCTAGGGTGTATATTGCGACAACAAATACAACTAGTGTTTTATTATTGCAAAAAGCCAGCTGAAGTATTTATAGTCCTTCTTTCTGAACCATCAAGGAGAAGGAAGTAATTTTGATTTGAGACTGATTACGCTACAATGTGCCATGGCTTAACTGTAGTATTAATTATACGAAAATGTGCATTTAAATTTGATTCCATTTAAAGAGGTAAACTTCATATACAGGTTGGGAATCCTTTATCCGAAATTCTTGGGAACAGAAGGGCTTCTTGGGAACGGAAGTTTTTCGCATTTTGGAATAAAGGCAATTTAATTTATATATAGCATCTAAGCATAAACACGATATTTCTTTACATTTCATGACACAGCATATACATATACACTGAAGATAGTTTTATAGAAATAACATATACTCTGAAAGTAGTTTTATATAACACTTAATAAATTTGGTGCACATAAAGATACATGTAATGACGCTAGTTATGTATGCTCAAACAAATTTTTGAAGTAGTGAATTTAAGATTTTTACGTAAAAATAATATTTTGTACTTTTGTTGTGGAGTTATTTCGCAGTGGAGGCTTGTATTTGTACTAAAATCGGTCCTAAATAAGTTCGACGTACCAAACGTTAGGAACTTGATAAAATAGGTATTACGCAGAGTAATCTTGTTGTGGTCGCTGACTACTTTCGTATTCGACTAACTGTCGTCCGACATCGACTAATATTTAGTCACCCCCCCCCCACACACGAGTGTATCATGTGGCACAAAGCCGGTTTAACGTGGGATCCCCGGGCCCGTGGGCACGGCCAAAAATATATACCCTTTGAACCCGTATAAACGGGTTCAGGGCCGGTTTACCTCCCCGAACGAGACTCCGCCATTCGGCGTAGCCTCGTTCGGGTTCCTCTCCGCCCGTAGGCAGAGAGTTCAACCGTTCAGGCTGTCGACTGACGTCGACTGACCCTCGTTCTTCTTACTATTCCTACTTATATTAGGTGGGAGAGTCTAATAACTATAGATTAGGTGTGTTTCACCATATCAACTTTCTCTATGTGTAAAAAACATGTTCACTACTTACATAAATATATAAATGCAACAAAAGAAAACCTATTTCTACATCTGGTTTGAGAAACTGGAGGGAGAGGCTACATCGTCGTTGAAATCACTGGGAGTGTGAGAAGGAAACTACGGTATGCTGTCAGTCAGTACCGACGATATCTTATTTTGATTAAAATGTTGCAATACATACAGATACAATATATGTATAAAAACAAAACCAGGATTCTGATTACAGTTAAATGTAATGTAAACTAAAAGAAAGCCCGCATTTTAATTGTAACACTAAAACTTATTAATCATGATAAGGGTAGCCATGATGCCTTTTGAAAATTTCTATTTGTGTTAAGTCGGACTTTACATGTTTTGGAATTTTGCAATTTCGGATTAAGGATACTCAGCGTGTAATACATATGTCGCAGAAACATTTCGTATCGCCTTTTTATACGATTTTGAAAAATATTATATATTTGCACATATATTGACTCAAACACGTTTATACTTGGTGGCAACTACCAAAAACATCGCATCATTCTCGGTAAGAAAATGTTCTAAGTTTTTTTAGGCTTTAGATTATTGAAGATCTCATTAACCGAAATGTGTATGGCTCGAAATAAACTCTAATCTCAATGTGAAAGATCAAGTGAATGTGGCGAACGTAATACGCGATGATTGTTGTACCACGTTCTGTCACGTCTACAATAAGAAGTAAGATTTATTGTTAGCCGGATAGAAGATTACGCACTTCCCCTTGTTTAATTCTGAAGGCTTTTGATCGATTGTTGTGGTTTATCTGTTTATTTGGTAAGCCAATAGTCAAGTAAAACTACAGAAATATTTAATTTTGCTGCAAACGATCTTAGAATTGCAATAACGTTTACATATGTCCAGTTTGTTATTTAATACGTTTATGGTTCAAATGCGCTTTTTAATGCGGATTTAGGCAGATATTTTAAAAGGCATAAATGTATTATTCTAAATTTATGAAGAAGATTGGGAAGACATTAAATTTTAAAGGCATGACCTTGTTGAGAATAACTACAAGACAAAAGAAAAAGAATTCGATCAGAGGATAGTAAAGTTAATGTAAATTAAACATTGGCATTCAAATATGCGAAGATTTACGAACGTAGATAATAGTACAATTTATGTTTCTATCGAAAGATAATGGACATAAAAATAAACTGACAGAAATCCAATTCTTCCATTTCCATTGAGACTGAAATTATGGTAGTCACGACTGATATGTAACAGTCCGAAAGTGAAAAGCATAAAAAGATGCAGGAAGAAAGTATACCAGGAGAAATGTTGTAAAATAACTATATCGTCAACTAGCCGATGGTTTTCGCGCAAAATGGCCGACAAAAATGAGCAATTACAGGTACCTTCCATCATTTGCTAGAAGCTGCTTACAAATGCTGGAAGTGATCTGTCATCGCTCACTTTTGTCGGCCTATTATGCGCGAATATCGTCCACCGGTTTGTGTTTAGCTTTATTATGTTGCCTTGGCGAAATCCGAGACTTGCTGGAAATATCTCCATCATTTTGATTGACAAGTGAACCTAATTACAGAGACTGAATTAATTTTTATTCTTCCTTGAGCCAATATTTTCTGCCTGATTTCTCCATCTCTTTGTTTTGTTTCTCTCTTTCGCTTGCTTCTGTTATTTCATACATTTAGTTGATTTTTCGTATTTCCTCTCTTTACTTTCTTGAAGCCCAAATACTATTTATTATTATAACAATTTTATTCCAAGTCATTTTTTCTTCTTGGTTTAATTTTCCTTTTAGTAAATTTCGTTTAAGAAAATTGCAACAAATATAAAATCATTATTTCTTCTTCCTCTTTCTATTTTGTTTCTACTTTGTTGTTTCTTTACATATGTTCTTGGTTTATTTTTATTCCAATCAGCTTTTGTTTTGGATTTTTAGTTTAAACTTTTCTAGGTTTATTCTTACAATGGAATCTTTCCAGGTTTTCCTCTCTTTATTTCGTCATTGGCTTCCGTTTTCGTTCCTGTTTTACAATTATTCTTCTTATTTTATTAAATTTACGATCCATTTCATCATTTTACTAAGTGTTTCTTTTTTTATAACTCTTATTTCTGACATTTTTGAAGGTTCATTTTTTTTATTTCCTCTCTTCCTCATTAAGAGTCCAATCAGGATACTATATTCAGCATTTGTGAACGTACACTTGAATATCGTCTGCGAAAAGAT
The DNA here is from genome assembly GCA_964036315.1 of Acanthosepion esculentum. Classification (NCBI taxonomy): domain Eukaryota; kingdom Metazoa; phylum Mollusca; class Cephalopoda; order Sepiida; family Sepiidae; genus Acanthosepion; species Acanthosepion esculentum. Next base: position 98,257,213 of record OZ038490.1, on the reverse strand, counting down.
ATGATGTATTCAATGTTAATATAATCGTGATAATTTTTCACTTTTTTTTAGTCTGAGTTCTAAATTTAGTTTATTTCTCATTATGAGATATACCTTGCTACAATTATTCGAGAGAGAGTGAGAGAGAGAAAGAGTAAGAGAAATAAAGAGAAGGAGAAAGAGAGGGAGAGAGAGGTATTAGAGTGTTTCCTGGTACCTTCTCATCGCTTTTTGTTGTCGACAGTCTCTAGTGAGCTGTTCTTTGATTTTTGGAGTTCCTCCTGTCTCATCTATCTTCCAAAGCAAGGAAATTCAGCTACATAGAAATTATACTAGACAACAGAAAATATAACACAGAATGTTAAAAGTGTATAATAAAGACAAAATGTAATTTTCAGAAAATGAGTATGGTTTTATAACATCGATAGTAACGTTGAAAATCAAATATTTCTTGATTGTTATGTAATATTTAATCAACAATATAGAAATGAATGATTAAATATATCATTCTAAAAACATATGAAATTATAGAGAGATATAGAATATTGAAGATATAATGATTCATTATTAACAGCATTTTTTCTCGACATATTACACAGCGGCAGGTCGTTTTGGGAAATGTGGTATTGCACTCAATTTAAAAGTTGAGATCTCACATGATACATAACCACAGAAAATGTTTTTTTACAAATAGTTAACGTGTGTTGAGGTCACGAGAGTAAAGTTAACGTTTAAATTCAAAATCGTAACGTTGGGATTTTATTCCGGTGATCAGGAAAAGTCTTATAGCACAGCCTTATAAAATTTATAATTTACTCAAGATTTACAAATTCTATATGGACAAGATGCATGGCAAAAGCCCATTATTACTAAATCATTGTGTCATAAAATAGGACCTTCATTTAATTCAAAGGGAAATTATACTGAATATTTTAGCAAACTTATGATGTAATATAGTGCTATATTTTTAGTGTGTTTGTCAACAAACAACGCAAATTTAAAACCTGTTAGCTCATAATTTGTGGCTAGCAGTATTATGGTATTATAGTGTCTTTCCAAGTGTAGCTCGGATGTGGCACAAGGTCGAAAGTATGGGGCATCCAGTGAGGATCGAACTCACTACTCAGTCGTAATTGTTCTAGCGAGACAAGCTTGCTAACTATTACACCACCTCGAGGTACCCTAGTATTATGGTATTATATACACTTTTTCTTTTTTCTTTTTATTAGGATATAACAAATGATTTAAAAAATGAACTGACAAATCGTTCTACAGACTTTTTTTTAATCTTTTATCTTTTTTTTATAGAGTTTTACTTATTGAATACAGTGAAAAATTTGCATATTTTGTTTGTGTTGATTCAACATCAGAATTCTGGTTTTAATATATTCCCATTCAATGAATCTAATACAAAATATAATGACATCATTTGAATCTATTCTTGAAATAGTAATGTTTGAAGTTAGATTGTAAGAAAATAATGTGGAAGTTAGTTTTTTTGGACATTTTTTAGATGATATTTAACACTAAATTCTCAGAAATTGGGGCTAGCTAAGAAACTATTTTTTATTGTCAGTACTCATCGCATCAAACCACAACGTCCCCATCGAGTGTAAAGCGAAAAGTCAACCTGTCCTGATATTATATTTTATCCATTTTGCGTAGAGATTCGTATCTTGAACTGCACATGTAAAAATGGAAATTAAATTCAATTCTCATACGGTTTTCTGTAAATGTAGTTACTAATAGACTTTACTGATTACTTCATCACATTACTTGACGTCTGCATGCATCTGTTGATTTAACCTGTCGCCTAACAGTCCAGACGACACGCACTACATTTAAGAAATTTTCTATCATTACGAAGAGATGAAGCAGTGTCCGAGATATTAATGAGCGCCTAGATGGAACTAATTTCTTTATTAATGAGCAAATGGAACTTCAACATAACAGATGGTCGACAGAATCTGCACACGGATGTACGTATGTCATCGCTGTTAGTGGCAGTGTATTTGTAACACGAAAGCTGCATTCTGATTAAATGAGAGGTCTTGTGTTTCTTGTCATTTGTTTTCATTTCGCCCGTCCTAGTTAGCGAATGACAGCTTCCAGATTTTCTTTTTAATTCATCTAGTTCAATTACACTTCATTAAAATGTGCTTTTTTAAACTTTCACGTCTTCTTTTCGTTCTTCTTCGATTTACTTTTTTTCTACTTTTTCGTCTTCTTATTTTCTTCGAATACTTTTTCTTTTTCTTTCTTCTTCAACCTCTTATTTTAAATATTCGCCCATTTTTCTCTACTTTTTCTTTTTCTTCTACTTCGTTTTTGTTCTGCTTTTTATTTCTTTTTCTTCTTTTCGCCTAATTCTTCTTTATCTTTTCTTCTAGTACTTCTCCTTCTTTTTATTCTATTTCTTCTTCAAATTATTCTTCCTCTTCATTTATTAAATTTCTTTTTCTTTTCTTCTTCTCATTCTTCCTCTTCATTTCTTTTACTTTCTTCTTTTTCTTTTCGCCTTTACTTCTTCTTCTCTACTTCTTCTTCCTTTTCTTTTCCTCTAATTCTTCCTCTTTTTCTTTTCTTTTTCAACTTCTTTTACTTATTCTTCCTATTCGTTTCTACTTCTCTGCTTTTCTTCCTCTTGTTCTCTTCTACTTGTCCTTTCTCTTTTCTTCTAATTTCGCTTTTCTTCTGCTTCTTCTACTCCTTCTTCCTCTTCGTCGTCGTTCTTCTCTTAGAAGCTTTTTGCTTTTTCTTTTCACTTTTATTTTTACTCGCCTATTCTTGTTATTTTTTCTGTTGTTTTTCATATTCCCTCTCTCTTCAATTTTATTCTCTTTCATAAACATTTTCTCTTCCTTTATATCTCTCTTATCCCGCTACATATCCTAAGATTTCACTTCTTTTTCTTTAACTTCAAAGATAAATTCTCGTGCATGTTTCTTCTTCATTCTACATTCCTTTTCTTTATCTTATATTCGACATTTTTTTAAAATAATCTTGTCTTCATTTTAATCTCTCTTTTTCATCCAATCTGATTTTATTTTACGAATTAGAGATAAACTAATAAAGTATTTTCTGCCTTTGTTTGTTTATTTGATTCATCCGATCTTTCTTTTTTTTTCTTTCTTCCACTCCCATTTTCTACACATCATCTCTTGAATATTATTTTCCTTCTCCTCCCACTACTTCTACATTTCTCTTTCTCCCTCCGTCTCTCTGACCGCCTCCTCATGCTTTTACCTTCTCGTCTTTTTATTATATTCCCTTCAGTTCCCCTTTTACATTCTATTCTTCTTTTTACTTCTTCACTGTATCCTCCCTTACATCTTTATTTTTTCTTCTCTTTTCTTCTAGCTCCAACTTGCCTTTTTCCTTCATTTTCTTCGTTTACATTCCTTCTTCTAATTAAACTTTTTAAATTTATTCTTTTGCACATATTTTTTCCCATCGTTCTCTGCGCTGAATCAACCAAGGTTGTTATTCATATCTCATCCGCATTAAATAAGCTGCATATTTCTTCTACCTTTGTTTTTTTTCTCTTAATTCATTCATTTTTTCTGATCCTCGAAAAAAATATTTTTCAGCTGTTTTTATACATTTCAAATAATTTACGCAAGTTTCATTAATTGTACTATTTGTCTTAAACATTTAACATCTCATTTTATCTCCTTTTACAGAAAACTCCTTCCCATATTGCCTCAATTTCAACTTCTTAATTCTAATCACGTTTTAATTAGAACTAATCAAATCAAAATTTGTTATGTATTCTTATTTGTTTAATGCGATTCACAGTTAATGCTATTTAATATTTGTAAATTATCTAAAAGAAGTTATATGTGAATTACTTTAAATATCTCTCACAGTAATAACAACAATTTTGACTGTTTTTCCTTTCTTGTGTGTTTTCCCGCTTTTTATTCTTAATAATTTTTTTTCAGTTTAAATGTCTTTTTCCAGTTTTCCGATAAGGTTCGCGTGCTGAGTGTCACTTCCTTTTCTCGGCAGTTCGAAACTTCCTGCTCAAACATTGCGTGTTGGACATTCTTTACCCGCGTAGAAAGCATTACAGAAAAAGAAAAAAATACACAAGGCAGAAAGGGAATTTAATTTTCTGAAATTATTTCTCATCAATATTTAATCAACTCTCCGTTTTCATGAAAATTGTTTTTGCTGCAATCTGATCAGAGCCTACATAGTAAAGAAAAACAACATCTTTATTCAGTATTAAAATGTTCGGAATTAAAAAAAGATCTTAGAGTAGTATAATTATTTCTTGACTAATATAAACTCTGTACACAAATCAATATGATCAGAAAGTTGGAGTCTGGACGACAATGGCAGCATTCCACAACTTAAACAAGGAGACCATCCAGAAGAGATGCAGAAGATTCTGAAGTCGTCCGGAGGCCGTGGTTGAGGCCATTGGCGATTTTATTGAATGAAGATACTCTTTAGTATTTCAAGATATTTTGTGTAATTTTGTATATCTGTTAAAATGAGATGTCAGTGTCATTTTCATTTTTGCAGAAATATATATTATATATAATTTTAAAGCAATATCAAAATGTAGCCCCACCTTTCTGTAAAAAGTTTCAAATCAGGCTTAAATGTTCTCAATATAATCAAATTGTAGAACAATGTAAAAAACGCATTAACTAATATTGCATAACGTAGCATATCCAAGTTATAGAGCTCTGTCGTTTTGTATTGCTTAACCGATGTACCTGGACTTTTTCGCAGAAAATAGCATAGCGTAATGAAAAAAGGACACAAAATTAAAAATAAAGTTTTATCGTCAAAGCGTTTATGTTAAAAAGATAAAAGACCAAAGTATTTTTCATTATTTTCTTTTAATTTTTTAATCCTTTCTGACACGTTCGAAATTTTGGTTAAAATCTTGTTTTTTTACCTCATCGCGGTGGCGTAATAATTACATGGACTTTTTTCCGTTGAAAACACATTGATTTGGGAATTCTTGTAAAAATCGAATAATTGTCCGATTTTAATTAAATTATCAGGTCTTCTTAACAAATGAATGAAATTATTTTTTAATTGTTCTTAGAAAATTTTGATAAAAATTATTTTTTTTTACATATTTTCCCCCTCTTACATACTTTCATGAAATTTCGCAAAAAATATTTCTTGAATTTATTTTTATTCGTTAAATGTACGACACTTTAGAGAATGTAAACTATCTTATTTTTTTAAACTTTCACTATTCTAAATGAAAATCTGCTCAGAATTGTAAAATAATTAATAATAAAATAATAACTATGATATATTTAATTAGAAACACTTTTAATTTCTTTTGTAAATAAGATATATTAAGGACACTATTGTCTGAAGAAATAAATTTTCCGATGAATAATAATTTTTTACAAGAATCTTTCATTTTTCAAAATGTTAATCATAATAATTTATAATAGTTTAAAATCCTTTAAAATTCTATATTGGGAGGTTTTTTAGATGTGACATAGTAATTAAGTGGAAACGAAATTTACGAATCAAAAATTGAAATTATTAATAAACGTAGTTATACTATTCCATTTTTAAAATATTTTTTTTTATTTTTTTACTTAATTTGTTCCCTATTTAATTTATGAAAGGCTACACGTGACATTATTATGAAAATGCACGTGATCTAAGAGTTTTGTCTCTTTACAGAGAAATTAAATTCAGAAAATTTTGTAGTATTTTTATTTTTTTATTTTTGCATAAAGCATCTTCGAAAAGTAAATAAAAGTCAATAAATTATTACATAATTGCGGAAAATATGTTCCTTTGTAAAAATTACTAGGTAGTTAAAAAAAACAAACAAAATGCGTTCGCTTAGATTTCATAAATTTGTCACTTCGGGTCATCCATACTAGCTGTAATCGCCTCCTCACTAAATCGTCCATCAGTCATCACATCAGATAAACAAAGCCAATCATTAAGAAATAATAGTGTATTTCTTTATTATGCTATAAGTAACTAATATTTATTTCAATTTTAGATCAATGTAACTTTAAATTTTATAAATTTACTCAAATAACGTGTTAGAAATACATATACATATATATATATATTTGGTGGGGAGAGTTTTAAAAACGATAAATTTGTTTTGTTTACAAATATCTTAAAATTAAGAAAATGGCCGCTTTTAAGAAAATTTTAAGAAATCGAAATTAAATTTTACATTCCAATCGATATAATTTCGATCTGAAATAAATCAGAATATTTTACTTACTGGAAATAATAAATTTCATCCTTTAGCTTTCAATTAAAGATAAAAATGAAATCTTTAAGTATGCTTTTCCGTTTTTAAAAAAATCATTTTAAACCTTAGGTATCGAACATTTATTCCGAAAAATTCGAGATACCTAGCTTAACCTCTGTTTTTTTTTTTTCATTGCTTTCAAGCCAGTAAGACACAAATGGTTATTGGGTTTAGAAGAAATAGGAACAGAAACGTTAATAATGACCGGGAAGAGAAAAAAGTAATCTGGAGGACAGTGTCTAGCAATTGACAATGCATTTAAATTTTTGAAGATTAAAGTTGACAGGAAAACATGGCGAGGGAAGGGAGTTCCACAAGCGAAAAGTGCAAGAAAAGAAATTGTTAGCATAGACTTTACGGTTACATCTTTCCAACTCAACAGTAAATATATGAGCTCTCAAATCCTGTCTAGTACTGAGCTTAAATTCAAAATGTCACATTATCATAGTGAAGAGCTCATCCGAACAATTACCATAAAAGTATTTATAGAAAAGACACAGTGAGGCAAACTTACGGCGGTCGGTGGACTGAGGCCGAACCGCCAGATCAAGAGCAATAATATTGCTGAATCTTCTTTGGATTTTATCAAGGAGCTCAAGGTAAATACCAGGTGCACTGGAACATATATTTCAGAAATATTCAAAGCATGTACGGAAGGTGGACTTGTAGATGTGTATGATAAATTCTGGAGAGTAAATTATCTTGCGCGACACAGTGAAACAATTTTCTTAGCAGCTGGCCTGGCAATGTATTCAATAAAATCTTTTCACTTCATGCCAGCTGAGAAAGTTAAACTAGTGGAATGTTTTAATTCAGACGGTTGGGGTACAAGGAGGAGAGAGGATTAGTAAAATTGCTTTAAAAATATTAATAATAAAAACGGTTCGGCGGTAGGAAATGAGTGAGACTGAGATACCAGGGCAGGGCCGATAATATTACGGAATATTCTTTAGATTTTATCAAGAATCTTGAGATATATAATCGTCGAAGCGGTAGACCCGACGTGGCAGCAATATTCAATGCATAGACGAATGCACGGATTTAGAAATATAAAAAATGGATTCAGAAAAAATATCTGACTGGATAGAGTAAACCAACATTTTTAGCAATGGATTCAATCTATCAGTCCACTTCCTATGAGTATAAAACGTGAGAAGGTGACGTGAGTTGATCTCGTGGAGATTATAATCAGTAATGCTGATGGAGGCAAAAATTGTATTATATATATATATATATATATATCTATATATATATATATATATATATATATAGATAGATATAGATATATAGATATAGATATATATGTTATGAAATGGTCAAAGTCTGACAATTATTTTAAAACATTTTAATTATTATAAACATAGCATTTACTTAAATATTTGTATCTATAAAAAGAATGTATAAACATAAAAATGCCCTCAAATAATTGTCGGACTTTGTCTATTTCATTATGTGTGACGTCATTTGTTTATATTTGGATACGCTTTGAGCAGATATGAATGTACGTGAGAGCTTCATGGAAGACTGAAGCTTAAAGGCAGTAAATTCGACCTCACTAACCGAACGCTCCTCTGTGGCCAAATCGGTTACAGGCACGTCAGGCTATATGACGGTTCCGGATAGGGTACAGGTTCGATTCCTGTCGGAGAACGAGTATATTCTATGAAAATTTCGAGGCCATTTAGGCCGGTAAATGTTGTTTAATACTGTTTATTATAAACAGAGCATGTACTTAAATATTTGTATCTATAAAAATAATGTATAAACATAAAAATGTCTTAATATATATATATTCATTGTGTAACGAATTATCTACTAGGTCAAAAATTTCCATTTTGTTAAAAAAAAATAAACCTTGGAATTTAACGAATGTTTCACAGAATGATAGCCACAACTCTATGTACTGTGTAAAAACTGTCAGGATCTGTGCAAGTGTAAGGACCCCGCAGCCATTCGGATGAGTAACACTATATTTCAGTCAGTGTTACAAATTATTAACGAATTACTTCATAATAACGCAACTATGGTTCGTAATTGTGACTTAACCGCATCTGAGAAGTCTGTTTTAACATCTGAACTCGCAAAAGCTAAATCAACATTAGAAATGTCAAAAATGATTGGAATATACCACCAAACTGTGAAAAGGTTTGTTGCAGCTCCTATGAAGATACCTAAGAGGTCCGATAAGGGTCACAATGATTGTTTCCCAACGTACTCTGTCGCAAATTAAATGTGAAGCTGTAAATAAATCAGGCCTGACCAGTGGAGAACTTTTCCGGCGCATGGAAGAAAGGACTATGTCCAGAACTACTTGATGTCGCCTCCTGAATAAGGTAGGGAAATCAGTGACCGGTGACAACGCCTCCATAGACAAAAAGACGCGTACAAAAGGGCCTGAAATGGGCAGAAGAAGGTCGCCTGACGGTTCGAACAAAGGTTGGATCGTAAACAGACCAAATCGTCATCAACGCTTGAGACGCTAACAAATAGGAGGGGGTATCATGATTTGGGCTGGTAGTATCGTTGGCCCGTGGGAACTGCCTGACCGCATTAAAATGACTGCAGATACTTATATAGAGAGAGCAACTTGAACTTGCTTAAAAAAAGCAAAGGAACACTTTCAGGAGAACCGTCATATTTAAACAAGATAATCACACCTCGCATGCAGGGCATAAGACTTTTAAGGACCTGTAGCAATTATGTTTCTGTGGGCCTCAGAAAATGAACTGACCGGCCAATCCAATAAAAAAAACTTTCTGAAGCGACGGGTTTACAAAAATGGCCGCCAATTTAGAAGCAAGGATGACTTGTAGCAGGCAATAGTGAATTTACCACGTGGAATTCGATCGGGGGAGATCCAGAGTTTGACATGTTCCATGGACCAGCGCCTTATCCATGTCATCTCAAAAAGCGGGTCATATAACCCTTATTAACCAGCTCCATTATCATTTTTTATCTTTTTGCACTTGTTGATTTCTATTTATTTCATGTCGGTTACTCTATGCATTCATATAGCGCTGTTCGATATAAGTGACTCACCTGATTTTTTTTACTAAATGTTCTCTTCTCCGATGAAACGAAAGTTGAGCTAAATTCAAAGGATAAGCGATCTAAAATCCGAAGAAGCTTTGAAAGCTCTTTAAATTTAGCAATAAGTACTGTCAAGCATCCGTTCAGTATAATGTTCTGTGGATGCTTTTCTTTTCATGGAACTGGTTTCTTAAAACCTATTGAAAAGACCCTCAGGAGCGAGCAGTACGAGAGGATTTTAGAGTCTTGTCTGCTCCCTTCTGCTGAAAGGGTGCAAATCGACCCCACCAAGCTCATTTTATGCAGGATAACGCTCCCTGTCACAAATCAAAATTGATGAAGGAATACTTTGATGAGAATCAGGTGAGTTTTATGACATGGCCGCCTCAGTCTCCTGATTCCAACCCCATAGAAAACTTACGGAGCATTATAAAGTATAGGCTCTCGAGAAAGCAGTTGAGAAACAAAGAGGATTTGATTGTGAATTTCATATCCGAAAGGAATTCAATGCTTGGAGATGAGATTTTCCAGAACCTAATCAAGTCAATGCCAAAAAGGGTTGAAAAGTTTATACAAAATAAAGTAGGGCCCATAGATTATTAAATATTTCGAACTATATTACCTATTATAAATAAATTATACCTCTATTATTCTTTATTTAAAGCTGTTAGGTAATGATACTATTGATTACTAGTTGCAGGAAATATTACCATAAATCTCATTTATATCCTAAATTATAATTAGCTGTAGAATACCTTATTGAGGATAAACTTTTTGACTAGGTGATGGGGTCTTTATATTAGTAAGATTAAATATTAGTCTGAAAACAAAAACAATATGCGAAAAAAAATTTCAGTAAAAAAATTTAGGTGAGTCACTTTTATAGAAAGGCGCTGTGTGTGTGTGTGTGTGTGTGTAATAAACATTCAACTAAGAAAATACCTGAAAATTACAAGAATTATATGGTGTTTCCAGGGTAGCATAATACTTGGCAAGAAACAGATATTTGATAGATAATCAACATTTCATATCTATTTCCCTCTCACTTCTCTCTCTCCCTCTCTGCATATATATATATATATATATATATATATATATATATATATATATTTATATGCATATATATATAGAGAGAGAGACAGAGACAGAGAGTTTCATATATATAGAGAGAGATATATAGATATAGAAATATTAATTATAAATATATATGTTGTTCTTTAAAGCGTTTACTAACATTGTTGTACAAAATGTATATTTGTTATTAGTAGAAACATATAGATATATAATGTATACAAGGTAACCAAAAAAGTTCTGTCCGTTTTTAAAGGAAAAAAAGAAAATGCTTCACAGTATGTGTAACTTATATTTAGTCTTCGAAGTAATCGCCATCGGCATCCAGCACGTTCTGCCAACGTGTCTTCAGCTTTTCAAGGCCCTTGCGGTAGAACTCTAGGGGTTTTGACGCAAAGAATACCGTGAGGGCTTTGCGCAAGTCTGCTTCATTGGTGAAGGATTTCCCACGAAGATGATTATCCAGGGGGTGGAAGATGTGGTAGTCGGATGGCGCAAGGTCAGGTGAATAAGGTGGATGGCACAAAGTCTCCCACTCAAGTTGCTGTATGGTATCCCTGACCACTAGCGCGACATGCGGCCTGGCGTTGTCATGGAGGAAAAGCACACTTTTGCCATTCACCAGTGCTGGCTCTTTCTGGCGCAATGCCTGTTGCACACGTTTCAATTGCTGCGATTATAGGTCTCCAGTGACCGTTTGGCCCGTTGGTAGCAGTTCATAATGAACCACTTGACGACCTGTCCACCAGACATAATCTTGCGTGGGGGCATAGGCGGTCTTGCAGTGTGAGGGACAGCATCCTGAGGAGACAACCAATGTCTGGAACGCTTGGGAGTTTCGTACAGAACCCACTTTTCATCACTGGTACGCACTCGATTGAATGAGGATGCGGTACAGTGGCGAGAAAGCAGCGATACGCAGGCTGCGACTCGTTGTCCCTTGTGGATCTTCAACAGCGTTTGCGGAACCCACTTGCTCAGTCTGTACGTCTTACCTAGGCGGTCGCAGGTGAAGTCTAACTGTTTCATCGGAAATGTTGAACTGTCTTGCAAGTTCACGTTAGACTACTGTCCTCTTTAATGGCCTCCTTCAGGACTCCGTCATTCAAGACCTGTGTTCGTCCACTGCGAGGCTCATCATAGAGAGACAAATCTCCCGACATGAATTTTCGAAACCAACGCCTTGCAGTACGTTCATCCACAGCACTCTCCCCAAACGCTTGACGTATGCGGCGACTTGATGCAGCTGCTGATAAGCCCACTTTGAAGTCCTAAAGGAAACAGCCCCGAACGAGATCTCTAGACACTGCCAACCTTCTCACAGCTGTCCGGCTTATAACTGATGGCCGGGCACGGTGCGCGTGTTTTTTATAAATCTGATGTTCCTTCTTCCGGCTGTACAAATTTGAAAACAATTGCTATACGCATTTCGTATATATTTCAACTTCAGTCAATGACTAATCAAAAACCGGACAGAACTTTTTTGGTTACCTTATATATATATATATATATATATATATATATATATATATATATATATATATATATATATATATATAGTATAATATATATGATATATATGATATAATATATATATATATTTGTTATATAAATATATTTTTATAATATATATGTTTCTTTATGTGCATTTATATATATATGTGTGTGTGTGTGTGTGTGTCTTTGCGTGTGTCTGTCGTCACAAATGTCTGTGTATGCGTTTTGTATGTTATGTTGTATATTGTTCGCATATATATAAACATATTCAGAAAAGCTCATTTCGTTATAAAATTTTCCCAATTTAAATGTTAATTTAATATTAACGATCTTAAAATTGAAAATTAATATTTAATGTGTGGATTTCATTTTTTGATTTACGATGTAATTTGAGTGAACATACCAGAATGTATGAAATATCTTTGCTTCTATAAAATTCATTCAATAACACTTCGAAATATATTTATTCATCATAAAATATAAAAAAAAAAGTCATTCTTTATTTCGCCATATTTTAAATTATCTTTTGCAGGAAAGACTTTAATGAAAATATTTCCCACTTTGATTTGCTGACTGATTTTCCCGTGTTGCATCATACACATTGTTTAATTGGTCACATCTCTGTTTTTTGTTTAATGTCGGATCAAATAACCTATAAAATACCTTCAATATAGTGATGTTTATTTAGTATATTTTTCTTAAATATTGTAGCTATATTTATGGGTAATCGTTCACGAATCGGAATTTAATAATCTTTTAAATTATCCTTGTTAACAAATTGAGAAATCATGAATGCCAACAGAAATCTCTCATAAACTTCAACGCGAAATATTATTGCATATCAAAGTCAGATCCATTTATTGAAAAGTTGCTTACCGTGGCACTAAAGTGATATGTGTCGATATCTTATTGGGAGCTAAATACCTCAGATAGGATATCTGAGGAGTCCCTGGAGAAAGTGTTGAAATTAAACCTCTTTTACGCAAGAAATATTTCATTTTGTCGAAGGTCATTCGTGCGTAAGTTCGTAATCTCCATTAGACTCATCCACCTTTATCCAAATGCTCAGACTGGCATCTAAAAAGAGTATAATGTTCGTATTGGAGCTTCCGACGTGAATACTAAACTGCGCAGCATGCCATATATATATATATATATATATATATATATATATATATATATATATATATACTCTGCCAGTGCTTGATTCAAAAATCGAAGACTCATACAGCAATCGCTATCACTTGACTTAAAATATTTTTTGCCCTTCCTTGCCTTTAAAGGAGTGCCCTTTGCCGTGCGGATGTTCCTACACGCCTTACTTCTTGCCTATCTCACGCTGCGACTTTTTCTAAGCTCTATACTAGACATTAAATCTGTTACGAAAATAGAACTAAACAAAATTAACACAAAACGATCAGCTTTAAAAAAGGACTCGTAACTGGAAAAACCAAATGAAAAAAGAATGTTAACAGCAAATATATTTTCACACCCAACCCAGTTCTGCAGAATCAGAATCAACGTTGAGTTTAAGCAAGCGAATGAGCCAATTGGAGTAAAGTGCCATGCAGATTTAAATTTTTTCCACTCGTGACGAATGCAGCAATAGATTTTTTTTGCATGCTAGCATGCTAGTTAACATTCGGTTCTGTCAGCTATTGGCTCTCACGCTGGCCAATAGAATCTTCATGCCTATTCGTGGCAGCTAGCCAATAACAAATTGCCGCAAACTAAATGAAAACTACCGTAGAAGCATGAACAAGTCAATTATTTCCAATATCGATGGAAGTTTGGAAATGCAAAGTCGGTCTTTGCCTTTTCCGCTAACTTGGAGAATGTGCATGTAAATTTTGGTGCAAATCCGTCAACGATTGCGGCCGTGCATTCGTTACACACACACACACACACTCACACACACACACACACACACACACATCCTGCCTTTTATAGATAGAGATATGCGAAATTATTTGGAGGATTTGAGATAATTATAATTAAGTAATTCATCGAGTTTTTGAAGAAATCTCAACAAAATGCAGAAAACACTGGACGGCCGTTTCGTCCTATATTTGGGACTCATCAGCAGTGCGCATCCAATAACAGGAATTGAAACCCGGACAGTTACGTTATTAAGCAAACGTCATACCAACTATATATATATATATATATATATATATATATATATATATATATATATATATATATATATATATATATATATATATATATATATATATATATATATCGTATTTGTTTTGGGAAGACGACAATTGAAGGGTGGTTAGTAGTAACATAGTAGTGTACACTCATGTGCGGATAATTAAATGTGAACACGTATCTGTATTTGCGTAGGTGCGTACGTGATATATATTACTCGACCTGGTAACTTTTTACGAACTTCTACACACATGCTGGGACGTAAGGCTGTCTTGCCGATGTACGCCTTACCCATGTTACCAAACTAACGCATCCTATGTCATTTCCATATTCCATAGATTTTACTCTTTTTCATTACGTGTGGTATTTGTTTTTGAATTTATTATCCGCCTCTTAATTATCTAAAGTTATTAGCTCTATTCCACCTATTGTATCAGACAATATTATTGTGATTTCCAATCATTATTTGTACTAGGGACTACTTCATAACAATCAACCCACTGTATAAATCCACTTACATAGTTCCAAACATTAAGACACATCTAAGTAGGCCAGGCTGCATAAACGACACCTACCCGGAAATTTTCCTTCTCAACCGCTTCTTCCCTGAGCTTTCCTCTCCTTCTCTGTATTCCGCTTTCATCCTCCTCAATTCTGACTATCACACGTCGGCTCAAAAACCAAACGCTTAAGTATTACTATATCACTACCGAACTTTATTTAGATTAAGATCCCTTTAATTAAATTAATTTGAATCGACCTGATTTACCCTGCATAAAAAAAAACAGCAAACGGTTTTGTGCGATGTAACATACAACTCAATATTAAAATCTAAAAAGTACAGAGTAAAGTCTGGGCTGAGGAAACCGATTACTACTAACCACTAATCACTTAGCCCTAACATTATCCATTCCTTCTCTCTCATCTTCCCTCCGCATTACCAAATAATGTGTCCGACCGGTGTACTTTCTCCATTTGCGGAGAAGGTTTCGTTCTGATGAGTTGAACATCTCGGTGTTCACGAAATAAAAAATTATAAACGAAATGGATAATTACGGTCTCTGTCTTCTTATTATCATTATAATGCTCTGTAGTTTACATTGAGCTCTCCTTTGATTTATATCCTCGTCAGAATTATCCCTTCCTATCATAAAGTGATCTATCTTCTATCCTTCTCCACATTCTTTCCTCTAACACTCCTATTTGCTCTCACTCCAAATGCCCTGTAACCCCTTGCATGCTAGTGGCTTCCAGCCTTGCCTGGGGTGAAAAGCTTAAAAAAATAAAATAAAATAAAATAATATATATATATATATATATATATATATATATATATATATTTATATATATATATTTATATATATATATTTATATATATATATTTATATATATATATTTATATATATATATTTATATATATATATTTATATATATATATTTATATATATATATTTATATATATATTTATATATATATTTATATATATATTTATATATATATTTATATATATATATATATATATTTATATATATATATATATATTTATATATATATATATATTTATATATATATATATATATATTTATATATATATATATATATTTATATATATATATATATATATTTATATATATATATATATATTTATATATATATATATATTTATATATATATATATATATTTATATATATATATATATATTTATATATATATATATATATTTATATATATATATATATATTTATATATATATATTTATATATATATATATATATATATATATTTATATATATATATATTTATATATATATATATTTATATATATATATATATATATTTATATATATATATATATATTTATATATATATATATATATTTATATATATATATATATATTTATATATATATATATATATTTATATATATATATATATATATATATATATATTTATATATATATATATATATATTTATATATATATATATTTATATATATATATATTTATATATATATATATTTATATATATATATATATTTATATATATATATATATTTATATATATATATATATGTATATATATATATATATATATTTATATATATATATGTATATATATATATATTTATATATATATATATATGTATATATATATATATTTATATATATATATATATGTATATATATATATATTTATATATATATATATATGTATATATATATATATATATATTTATATATATGTATATATATATGTATGTATATATATGTATGTTTGACAACAAGTCATCCAACACTTTCTAGTATATCGTTTTCCCTTGTAATTTCCTTTCTATTACCTGCAGATCCGCACAAAGAGGGCAGCCAAGAACAAAACACCTGTGATTCCTGCTTCACCTTTGTCTCTGATCTTTATAAACTCTTAAAGCCATAGCTTAACATGGCAGATATTATCTTATCTACAGCACCTTTAAAGAACTTGATACTTCCTCCAACTTTTCTCTCACGAAATCCATGAACATTTTCAGGAATAATTGTTTTAGCACAGCAAAGGTATATAATACTATAATGTGCAAAAGTAATTTGGATTTATTTAGTCGTACATTTACCGTATATCGCTGTGTCTTATCCTTCAGGTCTTATAAAGTACATCAAACCGACATGGATTATACTGAGTAGTGCTTCGCTCGTTACTTTTCCTTGATTATTTTTGTCTCCTGTATAAAACAAGGAAGTAAATCTTTCTATAATGGAAGCTTAGATTTGAAACACATTTCATATATAGGTACGATAGAGTAATAGATAGCGGCTCAAATTGTGGAATTTCCAGTCGAGTTCGTTACATTCACTTACATGCAACTACCTTTGGGAAAGGTATGAGTGTACCAATCCTCCACTGAGGTGGACAGCAGAATAGAGACGGGTCTATAGCATCGCGTGGAAACCGGTCTTGGAGAAGAACAAACTCTGAATTCAATACTTGAGTAGTTGGCAGCTAAACCGGGTCCCCACCATACAAGGGTCTGCTGGAGGAGAGTCAGAAGAACCCCAGTGCCTAAAAAACAAGACAAGAGCTGATAAAGGCCTAATGAAATCCTCAGATTAAATGGCCATCCACACCATCTATGGGTTAAACAGCCTCCCCAAATCGAAATTGTGGGGAGTACACCTCCGCCCATGAAGAAATTGCCAATCATGGGGTGGTTCCTTCCACAGTGAGTGAGTAGGACCTGGGTTTGAATTTGATTCATATACGGCCCGTTTTCCGTGTCTATAACATAGCCATATGGACCTTATGATTTGGGTGTTAACTAGTCTAGTTTTCTTTTACTAATGTTAGCCCTATAAAAGGTCAAAGATCTACTGATGCTAGTTTTACTGAAGGAGTTTGATGTGTGTAATTTTATAGTGGTCGGATCATTTTGAGATTCGGTTACACAAAGTAGTAGTTCGTGGGAAGTAGCTGTTCTAGTGGAACTTAACTCACCAATGGAATACGAAAAGAATGGGGATGTCTTGTCTCAGTGTATGCAGTATGGTGGATCTTAGTGTTGAGGATTACAGTTGCTGTAACTAAGGTATGTACCTCCTCATGGCGATTTAATTTCTTTTTTTATATGGGCCATGTCCTTTCAGGGCATAGGCGATCATGGCTCTCCACCTCCCTATATCACTTTCTGCTGTCAACAAGTTCCTTCCCTCTGCCACGTATTGTCATCCACGTAAGCCCGCTAGGTATGCCATGCGTTGCTTTACCTTGTCTCTCTTTCCCTCTATTCGAGCCGTGAGTATCAGATTCTCCAGTCCCTCCTTTCTCATAGTGTCCGAGAAATTTCAGCTCTCTCTTCCTGATGTTAAATATAAGCTTCTTCTTGGTTTGCATCCTCTCTAAAACTTCATCGTTACTCACACGGTCGGCCCATGATATCCTCAGTATCCTTCTATAGAACCACATCTCCGTTGCCTCGAGTTTTTTTCTTCGTCTTTGAGAAAATAGTCCAACATTTACTGCCGTAAAGTAGAACAGATGTCAGGTAACAGTTCAGTATTCTTTTCTTTGTTACCGAAGAAATCCCCTTGTCTCGCAGTACTCAGCCCAGGTTTTGGAATGCGTGTCATTTGCCAGAATTTTTGTTTTTATTCAACGGTTCTTATAGTAAGTAAATAACTTAAAACCTAATTACAAAAAGAAATGTTTTTTCCCAAATTTTCGGTAATTATTCCATTCGAAATGTCGGTGATTAAATCGAATAACAGACTCCACCTTCCGAGCGAGGCGGCTCTTTATCAAATCCAGTAGGTCACAAAACAAGACATAACACATGGCGGAAGAAATCTGTGAGTCAACGGCCAGATAACTAGAAATGGTGTCTGTTAGGATTTTCTGTGTACGTTGTGTACTAGTTAGCCAACCAAAATGAGCTGACTCATTTCATAGTTCGCCAATAGGAGTTAAACCAATCAGAAGACTTAAAATATTCAATCTGACGTGTATAAAGGCGGCCATTTTGTTTTTTCTCCGAATATTCACTGCCAACCTCTGATATGGAAAACCTTAAGAATTACTGAACAACTGCTACTAGATATTGGTGTTGTTACACTGAACAAATTACTTACTGCGCTGATTTACATTCAGACTACGGTGAACATATATAATAGTGTCTCCATAAACCACTGTGGAGTAGGTGACAGGAAAACGTTTCACTACCAAACCCCAGAAAATCATAGTCAACAACTCAGACAATGCGATTTACTTACATTAAATAAAATAAATGCGGAGGAACTACGTGTGGAAACTACACCCTGATGGACAATATTTGAAATGACCCTTACAGATGAAGAAAAGATGGAGTAGCAGAAAACTGGTTCTACAGAAGGATGCAGAGAATACAACAGACCGAATATGCGAACAATGGCAAAGTTCTAGAGAAAACGGAAGCAAGAAGAACCCATATCCGTATCATCAGGAACAGTCATGCTGAAATTTCTAGGGTACATACATTGTTTGGAGAATTTGATACTCACAGGACAGATTGAAGGCAAGAGGAACAGAGGAAAACATACCTAACGAGTTTGGTTAAATGGATGGCATAACAGGGCTTAGGAAAGATAACAAAAAAGGCAAGACTCATCAAGAACAACAAAGCACAAGAATCTGGCTATATTTCTGAGATGAGGTATTATGTACATTATTTACATTATTCGGACTATTGTCCTCATGTTTGTGCGCCATATTAATTACAACGTTTCAGCCGTTGTACGCTCCGGCCTTCTTCACTGTGCACAGTGGATAATGGCGTTGGTTAGATCCAGTAACAGGACCCAAAGAGTGTGAGTTCAATACCCGGTTAAGGCAGTGGAGAACTTATAGAGGGAAATTAACAGGAGATAACTGATAACTGACATCCATTAAACATGGCACGTGGAACTAGAACAGTCTATCCCAGTGAGCGAAATAAAGGGTTCAGTTCGACATTCCAACAACCTGAAGAAGGCCGGAACGTACAACAGCCGAAACGTTGTAATAAATATGGCGACAAAGATGAGAACAATAGTCCGAATAATGTAAGTAAAGCACGAGAATTTCAGAGAGTCCTGATCGCCACCGTTCTGAATGGACTCGATACATAGAAGAAGAATTCAGTAGCATATTTTGTAACTGTGCTAAAGGTCAGCATTCAAAGAGCGTTCTTTCCAATACTGATTTTCTGGCTCGGAATTTGTACCCATGTCTGCTACAGTAAAGTCTCCACCAAAATAGGATAATCTATGTTAGCAACGATGCATCTCACTGTTCCCAAAGACGAGTATAAACGTATTTTTCAATCATTCGCTTTCTTTCATTGGTTCCTCGGCTTTTATGATAACCGACATCAATGACTTCATTACTAAATGGAATATACACTGCATCGAGATTCAAACACATGGACCCATACATGTCTAGATGCCTGCAAGTGTAAATAAGTTTGTGAATCACTGGTTGATACCATATTTTTTTCGTCAAATGGAAAACAGGAAGAAAAGTGTGAAAAAATAAAATAAAATAAAATATTGTATCTCCTCATACTCGGAGTGGCTGAGTTAACAAACAAACGTCGTCTCCGCAGCTTGCCGAGAACCTAATCGGCCGGACATCTCACACTGTTTGTAGAAACAGAGACGCATGACGTAGCCAGCTCAAAATTCAGGAGTTGGCAAAATGGAATAACTGTAAAAGAGCTGTTTGGGGAACATGACAGCTGGAATATTTTCCTTTCTATGTGAAAACGAAAAAACGTACGAAAAAGTCAATATTGGTCGGCGTTAATCCGTTAATAACAAAAGAATGCGAGTTAAGCATCTTCTTATAGATTTTCCTGCGAAATGAATGCATTAAGTATAGACTTACTATGACGCCATCTTGATGTGAAAAAAAAAACTTAGGAATAACACAGGTTTTCTAGACACTTGCTTATAAACTGTGTAACAAGAGGAAAAGATGGAGCTATTTACTGGTGGAAAATGGAATTATATCATCTATGTAGATACAAAGATATATATATATATATAGATGTGTTGGATATATTATGATTATGAGAATGCATTTGACTCATTAGGAGCTTCGGCAGATTTTTACTAATAATGAAATACATGTATTACTGAAAATACTGTAATATGTAGGTGTCATAGTGGAATTTCCTTCATACAAATGGACTACGAAGCGAATGGGAGTGATTCATACTGTGGGCTTAGCAGGTTGGGTCTTAGTTTTGGAGCGTGAAATGTTGTAACTGAAGAATGATACTGATATGCGCGCGTGTACACACACGCACACGTACACTTATACACACAGGAAAACACTCAAAAAACACTTACACACATATGCGTATGTTTGAGTGCGTCTAGATAATGGAATCAAGTGTAAAATCTTTTTTTAACGAGGCGTTTCGTCGATGTGCGCTAGGGTCGGCTTCAGTCAAATAATCTTGCGCTGTCTGGTTGCAGGTATTCAGATCTGATAAGGCAATTGAATTTATTGCCCATCTTAGACTCAGAATCCCAACGCGTTTCCCATAATTCGGCGAAAACAACAACTGTTTTAGATACTATTATACATCCTGCTAACTCAAGGATACGTGGCACAGTGGATAAAAGCGTTAGTTAGATCCAGTGACAGGACCCAGAGAGTGTGAATTCAATACCTGGTTAAGGCGATAGAGCACTTGGAGAAGGGAATTAACAGGAGATAACAGATAACTGACATCCATTAGACATGGCACGTGGAACTAGAACAGTCTACTCCAGTGAGCGAAATAAAAGGTTCAGTTCAACATTCCAACCACTTGAAGAAGGCCTGAGCGTACAACGGCCGAAACGTTGTGATAAATATAACAACAAAGATGAGGACAAGAGTCCGAATAATGTAAATAGTGCGTTCTCTCTCTCTCTCTCTCTCTCTCTCTCTCTCTCTATATATATATATATATATATATATATATATATATATATATATATATATATATATATATATATATATAGTCTTAAGATGTGCTATATTTATGGGATAAAGTGCTCAAGAGGGAGTGTGTAAATATAAAAGTGAACATAGAAGTCAACACTTAGAGGCGACAGTCTACTTCATGCTACATGCAATCGTCACGCCTGTGTGTTGACTTCTATGTTCAATGTTTCTTCTCGTCGTCTTCTGGTCTTTGGGAAAAGCTTTGGATGAATCTCCTTCCGTTGTTCATGAGCTAATTTGCAATTCCTGCTTTGTGTTTCTCTATTTTATTTTATACGTTGTTGTTTCTTCTATGTACGGTGCACTTTTAGGATGTGGGTGTTCAAACTTTCCATATCTGCTATCCATTTACAACAGGCATTCATTTACAAACGTTCGTTATATAGGTTACTCAATGTTCTCCTTTGTACCTTTTCCTTCAATATGTCCTGTGAGTTTTATCTTCTCCAAACTGCCTTTTCTTATTATGCATCCCATAAATTTCAGCACTCAGTCTTTCTGATTCTACGTATAAGCATTTTGTTTTACTTCATTTTCATTAAAACTTCACCGATATTCACAGGCTCAGTTAATAGGTTTCACAACATCATTCGACTAAACAATATCTCTTTTGCCACAAGCGTCTTCTTCATCTGTATGATAATCCAACTTCCATTGTCATAGAGGAAGACATTATATAACAGTGTAGCACTCTTAGTTTTGAATGAAGAATTCTCGTTTGTTAAAATTTTGCTAATATTTGGCAATGGATTTTGAATTTATTAAAGGCAACTTCATGTCTTAATTCAATTATCATCTCTTATCATAATTTATTTCAATGTTCTTGGTGTTTAATTTAATTGGCGAATCTGTTAACGCACCTTTCCTTGTGCGTATTTAAAACTACCTCATGAAAGATACAAAAAAGCGACAAAGTAAAAGACTTTAAAAATGTATATATTGATGGCCGCCTCAATGTGGTATCCCATGGGAAAGAAAGGTTTGTTTTTGCTCTGCGATCTTAATTAATAGAATATCGGTAAAATATATATATTTGTTATAGATTGTGAAGGTGATATACATTTAATGGTAGCGTTTTTGTTTTATTTAAATAAAAAGTTCTTTTAGAAATTAACGTTTTCCATTTCAGTATGCATGGCATATGATATTAGAGAAAAACATCATAATTTCCCAAAGGTTTAACCTTAATTAAATCTGCAATCAGATAATAAGAATGACGGCTTATTTAATGTTACTAAAACTATTACCAAGAAGATATATATGTATATATATTGTTATGGGACCATAACTATAACGACATAGTGAACTCTTCCTGACACAATAAATACTGCGCCCCTCAAGAGAGACGAGACGGAATCGAGTCGAGCCAATAGGAGTTCACTCCAAACCAGACTGACAGTCATACTAACACCTTCCACATCTTGTATTATTATTCTGTGTAATATATCTTTGTTATTTCTACTCTTGAGTTCGTGTTGTTCTTCCTTGGTCCTAACCTTGGACCATAACACACAGTTTTGCCAAATGTATTTGAGCGGAAGCCAATGTAATGAACCAAGGTTATTTGTGCGTAAATAAATGTAAAGAACCAAGGGAAGGGTATTTGCGCGAGAATAAATGCAAAGAACCAAGAGTATTTGCGCATAAATAGATGTAAAGAACCAAGGGTATTTGCGCGTAAATAAATGTAAAGAACCAAGGGTATTTGCGAGTGAGTAAATGTACAGAAACAAGGGTATTTATGCGTAAATAAATGTAAAGAACCGATGGTATTCTCGTGTGAATAAATGTAAAGGACAAAGAATATTTACGCGTAAATAAATGTGGAAAAACCAAGGTTATTTGCGCATAAATAAATGGCAAGAACCAAGGGTATATGCACATAAATAGATGTAAGAACCAAGCGTATTTACGAGTGAATAATTGTAAAGATCCAAGGGTACATGCACGTGAATAAATACGAAGAATCAAGGGTATTTGTGCATAAATAAATGTAAAGAAGCACGGGTTTTTGAGCATAAATAAGTCTAAAAAAAAACACATGTATTTGCGCGTAACTAAATGTAAAGAAGCAAGGGTATTTTGAGCGTAAATAAATATAAAGAACCATTCGACATTTCCGACATTTATTTTAATTTACATTTGTTATTCGTTATATCAAATGCTCCGCAAACATTCTATTAGACACAGTCTCCAGAAATATTTCTGTCGTTAATATAACTTTATTTTCATACTGAAGCTATTGCAACTTCCCAAAACTATAATGATGATCTAAAACTTCTAAAGAACAATAATTCTTCATTACAAATTAAGAAAATATATATTCCGCAAGTGAAACTTTCCATTTGGTGCACATTTCTACTGAAATATCTCCTCAACTGCATTGATATATTCACCGGCTAGCCTGAAATAATTCCCGTTACTGATATCAGTAGGAAATAGTTGCATAAGGTTTTATAACTGGTTCGGCAGCAAATTTGGTGTTCCCAGTATCATCACAACAGATAGAGGAACACAATTTGAATCCTCACTTTTAACCAACCTGCTTGGTACTACTAGAATTCATACAGCTGCTAACCATCCCGACGATAACAGCAAGATAGAATGTTTTCATCGTTCTCAGAAGGAATCCCTGAAAACAAAACTGAACTATATTTCTTGCCTTCGAAATATTCTGTTAATAATTTTAGGGCTAAGAACAGCTGAAACATCTGATTCACAGAGTTCTTCAAACGGAATTGCATATGAAGAGTTAATAATAAAACCAAATGAAACACTCTTGGATTCTTCTTCATTTCTAGATATCTTGAGATAGAAGACGTCTCAAGTAAGATCCCCATCTTCTAGACAATAAACCATATAACATATGCCCTAAAATCACTCAAAAACTTAAATTTTGTGGTAGTAAAATATAAGGCAACGAAAAACCCTTTACAACCAGCTTACAGAGGACCTTACAAGTAAAATTACAGATAAATATTTCACAATTGTGATTAGTAATAGACAAGGGGATATTTCTATCAATCAACTAGAAAATATAGGTGATGATTCATTAGAAAGCCTATGCAAACACAGCTTAGAACTTCAACGAGTGGTCGTCATATTAGATTGTCTAATAAACTGTTTTCATGCATAACATGATAAAAATTCACTTGCTTGAGATTGTTGTATAACAGTTTCGTTTGAAAGGAATGCTGTAGTGTCTTTTAATATTAGTAGTATCCCTTTAGTAGCAGTAGCAACCCTAAAAAAACTTGTATCAGCAGCAGCAGTTCTGGAATATGAAAAACGCGAGAACCCTAAAAGTAACTCTGAGTTTTCCTCTTTCGAACTTTGTGACATAAACTTTCCAGGCTGGAGCTAAAGGGGTTGTGAAAACTTCAACACTAAAATACACCAACACAGTAAGTCCCACTTGAATATATTCACAAACATTTCGTTGTGCATGCAATTTACTTCTGAGAAAATAATCTTTTATTTTAAACTTTCATTTTGTCGATTTTCTTCAATAAATGTTATCGTGCATTGCAAATCAATTGATCAGTTATTTTGTGCATGTATACTTTTCACCACCATTATTTAATGTGCTATAAAAAATTCCCGTAAGAAAACTTACGTATTTAATTATTGAAGTAGCAAACCCACTAAACCATATTCAGTACAAAAATCTCTTAAGCAGGCCAAGCATAGACATAAATACTATATGAGAACCAGTAATACAGAGTGCTATAGAAAAACAATGATAACAAGCGTTGGTTGAAGTAATCCAGAGACTTAACACGAAGTGTGATTTCAATAGCTGATCATAACAGAGGGAAACAAAAACTGAAAACTGAAAATGATATATCCGGCAATCTAGGAGAACAATGTAGCTGGACGAAATAAAGATTTCGGTTCAAAATTCCAATCAACATTTTACTATTTTATATTAATTTCCAGGGTAACATGGGTACAATGTTACCATATTATATTTTTAATTTCACGTATGCGCGTTGTTTGTTTTTGATTTTGTCGATTGCAAAATATAGTAGAATCAGTTGGATACCGTCAGTGAGAAAAAGAGCAGCATGACTAAATTTACTTCGCTAGAAATTTGGGACGACATGAAGCACTGCTTGGCATTCGTACTGGAAGTTTTAATACGAACATTTAGGCGTGAATCTGAGGACAGTGCAGAGAATTCGGAAAGAGTTGTATGAGTCTAATAGTGATTACGAAGGCACGGCAGCTCGGAAAACACACTCTAATAGTTCTGATAAGAAAAGAACTCCCGAATTTGTTATTGAGGGCCTCAGACTCAACACAGAGGCATACATCAAATACCTTGAGGAGGTAGTGCTGCCCTGGGTCAAGTGGTTGGCTGCTGGAAAATAATGTCTGACAACAAGACTGTGCACCATGCAACACAAGAAAGAGAACACAATCATGGCTGTCAGACAATTTCTACTACCACATCACCCTTTTACATCTGGCCACCTGACTCCTCAGACTGCAACCCCCTTGATTATTATGTACGGTGCACATTTGAGCGAGAGACAAAAAAAAACTCCCCGTAACACCAAAGGCAAGGATTATGCCAGCATTCATCAACTTAAACAAGGAGACCATACACAAGTGATGCAGTAGATTCTCAAGTCGTCTGAGGGGCGTGTTTGATTCAAAGGCTATTTTAATGAATAAATATATTCTTTAGTATTTCAAGATATTTTTGTGCAATTTTGGTAAATATATTGTTAAAATGTGATGTGTTATTTTCATTTGTGCTTAAATTAGACGACAATTTATCCATCGCACCCTGTATGTTTGTGTGTGTTTTTTTTTACTGTAATTAAAGAAATGGAATTACTTTTAAACCAGCATTCTAATACCAAAGTAAATGGTGTAAAAAAAACAACCCAGACAATGTAGTGAAGCACCGCAAGAAGAAATGACTAATGATTAAAACAAATTATACAGAATCATTCGACGTCAGTAAGACAACGTTGTGATCTTCGAATTGGATATTTCAAAATAAAGCCGAGAATGGAATTTAACAATCTGCTTGGTCTAGTAACAGACTAATGAACATGTGACCTGAAAATCCGAGAGTGCATGGGAACAGCGAAAATGCATTCTAGAAACTAAGCAAAAAATGAATAGGAAATTTTCTTCAGAAATAAAAAAGGAGTTCTGAACTACTGTGCCATATCAAACTCCCTTATGAGGAGGGGATGCTGGACAAGTTTTTTTCAGAAATTAAAAAGGACATCTAAGCGACAAAGATGTAGTTCTTCTGAAGTTAAACTGAGTATACCATCAACCGATTGTGTGGACAATTGAAACCATGCTTGTAATCATATGAAGTAGCTGATATTTTGGGTACCCGTTATGAGAAAAGTAGGCTTAGAAAATCTAACACTGACAGACAAGAGGAAGACAAGGTGTTACAGCAAGTAAACTACTTAAAATGTTTGTGTGAGTAGATAACAGAGCGGGGACAAGGGGGATGGTAAGGAGTCAAAAGTTGCTTAGATGTGGGGAACTCAAACCGTTCGCGTTGTAGAGATACGCGACTCACAGAAGAAGAATGTAGCGTGTCTTCAAGAGAATTGCAGGTCGTTCAATATGAAAGTATAGAAAATGATGGTTAGACTAATATAAGGATACCAGTATTGATAGGAAAAGGTTTCTTTATCTGAATTCACGTAAAATTAACAAGTGAAGATAGATTATTTTTCATATGACATGTGTAATTACATAATCGAACAGATATAAATTCGATATTCATAATGTTATATTCTAGAAATTCTGTCTATATCTCTGAGATATGGTATTATGATTATGTATATTATTCGAAATGTTATCCTCATCTTCATTGCCATATTCAGAACATTTCGGCTGTTGTACGCTCCAGCCTTCTTCAGGAATTTCGAACCGAACCCTTTATTTCGTTCACCGGGGTAGATTGTTCTAGTTCCACGTGCCATGCCTCTTCCGCATGTTTCAACTCAACACTCTAACTCAACTCTCCTTGTCTGGTTCACCACTGCTGTAGGTCTAGTCACTAGATATAACCAACGCCTTAATCCACTAGGTCATGTGTCTTTGACGACATCTGTGTATGAATTTCTGGGACTCATAAATCTAATATCTCAGCAACCTATTTTTTTACCAGTGCTCATATTGCAATTTTTCCGTTATTATTAAATCATATTTTTATCAGTTCTTATATTGCAATTTTGTTTTGTTATTCGTTGCTTTTCTCTAGGTCGACAAAATAAAGGGTTCGGTTAGAAATTTTAATCACCTGAAGAAGGCCGGAGTGTACATCGGCCGAAACGTTGTGAATAGGGCAATGAAGATGAGGATAATAGTAGGAATAATGTAAATAATCCTTGGAAATCATTTTAAAATAGTTCCAGTAAATGAAATCTAATTTTAAAGTCATGTATCATAGAAACATTATCAAACCGTTTTTATTCTTACAAACATTTAATTACTTACATCTTAAATACAAGATCAAGTGCCTTGTATCTGACAGATTTCCCTGAAACGAACTATCATCGCTATAATACCGAATCGCCAGCACAAATTTCTAAATTTAATTGCTTCTTTTCGAAACACTAAAACACTGTTATTAGTGACACTAGAGACATATTCTCTAAAAGCCAGAAGTTCGAGCGAAATAATTATGGTCAGTTCACTGAACCCCTGTTTACCTCCAGGACAGAAAATCATAAACACCAAGCCCCTGCCAAATCAAGTTTGAAAGATCTAATTGCTAGGAGAGGTAGGCGCCATATTCACGACTGGGTCAGACGAAAGGTCGTTAATTGTTTGCTATCAAAGGCTTTTTACATTCTTTGGATAGAAACACGAGAAAGAAAAGTGTCCGTATATTTCCTCTGATAGAGACTTCCTTTAAATCGATAAGCATCAATTATTGTAAATTCGTATTCTTAAGTTTTAAACCAGTGTCCATTTTATGTAAGATTTGGCGCTTGTCCTAGACGAAGGAACAACTTAAAAGTTAAGATCTGTTTACTTAACGTGAACAAAGAACTTTCTGTTGAACAATTTTAAGTTTATTTTTTACTTCATTCTCATCAATAGTTTGAAACAGGGAAATATCTCTGTCTGACTTTCTGGGATGAGGATTTATCACTATTTACACTATTTATATTTTTGACTATTTTCCTCATCTTTTTGTTGTTATCACAACATTTCAGGCGTCGTGCTCTTCGGCATTCATCAGATATATATATCGATCATGATAACCTGAATTGAACTTAACACTTTATTTACTCTACGAGTGAGACTATTCTCTTTCCACTGCTTATGCATAACGATATCATCTAATTCTTATTTCTATTCAGTACTGCTCAGTTATTTTTCTCCCGTTTCCATTGAGTTCAAGCACAGACATCCCGTCTCAGTATGCCACCAAATGTCACGAAACAAAGCTCTAATACACTAGACCTACAGGACAAGGGTCTAGTGGATATAAACCTAAGGAAGGCAGGAGGGCGCGACGACCGAAACGTTGTAATAACAACAACAAAGATGAGGACAATAGTTCGACTATTATATAAACACTGGAAAACAAGATAGTCTATAATAAATGCAATATCCGACATTAATGTGCGCATTGAACGCTTTTGCTACCAGGGGACAGTATGGCACTACCCATCTGTTATCCACTTGGTGGCCCTTTACCACGGCTGTAAATCCTCCCTCAGCGGGACTCCTTCGCCGGTACAGTGGATAACGATAGCTCCCTGTAATGGTTTCGCTCACGAGATATCGTGGGTACTGCCGGGTGCACTTGCCGTTGCTGTTGTGACAGCTGTGGTAATTGTAATGCGACCCGCAGGGACCATGAATCCTGTTTGTTCACTATTTCATACAATTCAGGGTCAGCCATCGGATCAGGAATTTCATCAGAAATAAGATGATCGATTTCTGTGGCCTCAATCTTGTCGCACAACCAAATTAGTATATATGCGTGAGACAGGCCGCGTTTCTAACACTCAATAGTGTGCATGCGACAGCAAACAGCCCCCAAAACCTGGCGCTTTGGAATCACATCCATTAGCTTTCCCAACTCCAGATGGTAAACGCGTGCAATGAGGTCTGGACGGTCGTAGGCTGATTGCCCTGGCATAAGTTCTTTAGCAATTGCGTACCATTTTGGGTTACACGTGGACGTCATGAATAGGTCTGGTCGGCCGTAATTACGAAGGTATGCCATCGCGTCTTGCGTCCTCGCGTGCAGGTATCGTGGACTGCCTGTGAACGTTGCAGGTAGTATGCACATCTTGCCTATATTGCGTGGATCAGCGTCATTTCATAAAGCATCACAGAGGTGAATGTAAGAGTCGCAGCGAAACTTGGTCTGATTCAATCTGATGTAACAGAGTCTTTCGGATTCCATCTTAGCAGCCATGTCTACTATGAATTGATGGAAAAGTTGCCGGCTTCCATGAAGATGATTGAATGCACCCTCATGTACCATCAATAGGTAGGCGTAGAAAGCCCTGCAAGACACTGTTTTTATGGTGGACCCATTTTGCAGAATGCCAAAGTGATACCCGTAAGGGAAGAAAAGTGGGTATTGCAGTGCATTGTAGGACCGGTGCGTTTCACTGATACTTCGGAGCCCACTGCCGCGCGATTCGATAACAATGTCACGTCTGTTGTGCTGATCACCGCTGACAGTGAAGGAAACTTCGTTACTTGCGGGAGCATTGTAACGACGTTCGTTCTCTCCCCGTTTGTCAGCATCAATTATAATAATGAAATCAGAAGAAGTGTTATACTTAAAACTGCGGACATAGCTGTTTGTCTCGTGGAGCATTTGTTGGAGACTCATTATGATATCCCTGCGAGGATGATTGTCCTAGCCTCCATCGTTCTCGGGAATAATGCCCATGCGTGCATCTGCCTGTTGATTGTAGTCAGCTATGAAGTATATTTCTAGAAAGGTCGAATCCGTGGCAGTTTCCGGAAAAAGAGACGCAAACCGGTGATAAACCTCACCCTGAACCTTGAAAGTGGGATTACAACCGACTTCGCGGAAGGTATTACCACCAAAAGAGGTCATCTGGAAGGCACAGTTGTACTGTCTGACTTTTGCGAGGAAATGTTTGGAGTCTGGACTGAAACCCTCCAACAGGGCTTTCAACGGAGCAGGTAGCTCTTGAAAAGGTGGCAACTGTACCTTACCGTCTGAACAACACAAACCTGCAGACTCTCCAGTTGCCGGGTCGGTCATTG
The DNA here is from genome assembly GCA_964036315.1 of Acanthosepion esculentum. Taxonomy (NCBI): domain Eukaryota; kingdom Metazoa; phylum Mollusca; class Cephalopoda; order Sepiida; family Sepiidae; genus Acanthosepion; species Acanthosepion esculentum. The sequence continues at coordinate 98,226,457 of OZ038490.1, read as the reverse complement.
CCACGGCACTCAGAAGAGGGCAAAGCAGAGGTTGAAGTAGATGCCAGCCGCTTCTCCCCGAAGGGGGCGCACTCAATGGAATCCTGCTCCCGTTTCCCCTTACCCGGTGAGGCTTTTTTAGAAAGCATGCTAAGGTTGCCTCGCCTGGGTGTTTTTGCAACCTTTGCAGAGCTGCCGGGTTGGTCATCGCCACGGCACGCAGAAGAGCGCAATGCAGAGGTTGAAGTAGACGCTATATGATCATCTGAAACCGGAGTTATTATGTGCTCCTCCGCACTCGCCTGTTCTGCATGTGTAACGTTAACAGTGTTAGGGGTCTTGCTGCCGTGCGGATGTTCGTCGTGTAGGAGCCATTTGAAGGGTTGTAGGAATGCTGTGTAAGAATGCGAATAGAAGTTGATGCCGAAGCTGAAGCGGTGCAACCTCGTTGTATACGAAAACTAAAAATGCAGTGGAGCGGTTTGGAAAAAGCTCTCCTACCTATGGGCCGTGCTTTCTAGCAGCACGAAAACGTCGCTGTAGGAAGAGGTTACGCAACCAAAACGTTGAAGCGTTGAAGGTTAAAAAGTAGTGAACACTGAGGTGTACTGGGCCGCGTAATAAAGGCAGAAGAGAAGTAACTTGCGACAGCAGTTAACTGTCTAATAGCAAAACTGAAGTACAAAAAGGTAGAAATAGGTATGGGACGCTAAGATGGACTGGACTGCGCAGTAAAGGCAGCACGCGGAGATAAAATGGGTAATGTAAACGTTTAAGCAAATAGGCAATGAAGTACTGAGGTGTACTGGGCCGCGTAGTAAAGGCAGTACACTTCAACTTACAGTGAAATCTGTAACGTGGAGGTAAAATAGGTTGGGCAAACGATTGAATAAATAAGTAACTTCCGACAGCAGTTAACTGTCTAATAGCAAAACTGAACTACGAAAAGGTAGAAATAGGTATGGAACGCTAAGATGAACTGGGCTGCGCAGTAAAGGCGGGACGCGGAGATAAAATGGGTAATGCAAACGTTTAAGCAAATAGGTAACTTACTGTAGCAGGAAGCTATCAATTAATCCAAGGACAGATGCATTAATGGTGATCAAATCAAAACGTGAGTGCGGATGCAGCCGCGCTAAAGGTATTTAAAGGGAGCGTGACTTGTCATTGATTGGTGTAGCCTGGACAATGGCCAAGACTTAGACCAATGAATTAGCTCACGCAAAATGGAAGATGCTAGCGCGCATTCACGCACGCGCGCATGATTTGGCAAGCGCAAGGCCTGGCCGTAAACATGCTCATGCTGTCTGCTGCATATGCAGCTTGGCTCTAACGCATGTGATGCCGGCGATGAGAATGCAAGGAACTGCAATGAAGCGTTTGCTCTTTTGGTTTGTGCGACAACGAAAAGCCGCTAACCGTTTGCCGGCATTAGCTTTGAAATAGATTGGGAGGAAGCCCTGCTGTTTTAGCACGAAAACTCCTCGTCTGGTCTGGGATGCGGCTTGGGCTAGAGGAAAAGGTTTAAAGAATTGGAAAATGAACTGCTGAGGGCGGAACCATTTTCACTCGGCACGTATGCGGGTTTTTGTTTTTTTCAGTAAAGACGCGAATAAAGGAAGTTCTTATTTTGGTAAGATGCGACGATTAGAGCAAAAGTGTTGACAAAGTCGAATATGTCATTTGTGGCTCAAAGTCAGACCTGGTAGCAGGGATAAAAAAAGCCAAATTTCAATGGCCCTGCACCCATTCCAGAATTTGAGGTCAAATGTTTTCTTCCACTCCACTGCATGCACATACCTGTTTCTTCCCGCGCATCGCGTGACCTTAAATTAATCTGCATTTCGGAAATAACCAACCGGAAAAACATTTTTTTATGGTTGACCGATTGTCGATTTGCACTCTGTTTCGGGGACGCTCAGAGTTGAAACTTCACATGGGTGTATCGGGTTTTGGGTTTTATCGATTTTCCGCGCTGTTTAGGGGTCCGTGGTCATGAAACTTCTGTACAACACTTCTAATGTAGACTCTAAGAGGGTGTCAAATTTGTTTGAAATGCGATCATTCATTCTGTAAGCAGATTTTTTTTCGATTATCGATATTTTCGGAATCTGAGTTTGAACTCAAAAATCGGGCTCCGTCATTTCCTTACGGCAGCCATTTGCAAACATGTGGTCAAAACCGCATCGAAATCGGGTGAGAAATGCGGCCTGGGCGAGGTAACAACGCCCAGGACAGATACAGACAGACAACATGAGAAATATAGATAGTGGATATAACCAATATTTAAAACTATAATCAGTCCGTTACTTGAACACTCTAGGTATGTATGTACCATTGTGATTATTGTGAACCCAATAGAAATTAACCATTTTAAAAGGGTCATGCATATACATATATATTTTAAGTATATCTACTTGTTCAAATTTACATTAAATATTTTTAACAAAATGTATAGCAATGAAAACGTAAGTGCAAATAGTATTTATATCTTGCGGCTGTCAGACTCCTGTAGTTTATTTTATAAAGATCGCACATTAAGCCTAACAACCCACACCCATTGAACCACTTCACCAAATTTAGGGTCGTCCACAGATTTGATGTTAAGTTATTTTCTGATTATCGATATTATTTCCTTGCTGAATTGTATTCATATCCTTTTCAAATCGACATGAATTTAAAACGACCGCTAATTGAAGATTGATTTTTACGTTCTTTGAAATCGTTACTTGCTCTCAGTGTCATTAACTGGATAAATAACTACTTGTATAGCGTTGCCACCTCATTTTTTAGACGTTTCACTCCAAGCAAGGCGACAATGGCACTAGAACGCAGGGAGTGAAAGTGAAGGAAAATGGGGAGAAAGGGAATTGGGGGGATTGAGGAAATAGTATAAAAAGAACGGGTTTCAAGAAGAGAGATGACGATTGACGTTGCATAGCAGATTGTAGTTATTAGGGAAGAAAGAAATCGGAAGGGAATTTCTCAGGTGGGAAGTGCGAAAAAATTTTTTAGAGCAGAAACGGCGGTTACATTTAGCTAGTTCGCCATTAAATGAATTTTAAATGTATCGTGGTTATTAGTTTTTCTATGGAATTTTTTTTATTCGTTTCACTCCAAGAAGGTAACGATACCATTAGAGCGCAGGGTGGGGGAGTACGAAGAGTGAAAGTGACACACAATGAGAAGACTGAGTGTTAGGAGGATAGAGGATAGGACAAAAAATAGAAGTTAAAGAAGATAAAATATGGCGGTTATTTTATAATGATCACACATTATGCCTGACCACCCACTCCCATTAGACCACTTCACCATATTAGAAGATTGTACTTATCAGGGAAGAAAGGAATCAGGATGAAGATCCCCAGGCAGATAGGGCGAGAAAAGAAAGTATTATCGTAAAAGTGTACGCTGTGGCTCACACTGGTATTTGGGTGACAACGGTTGCCGTTTCGCTGTGGGCCGTTCAGCTCTCTACATGCCAATATCCCACTGTCGCACCGTCTCGATTTTTCGCTGAAAATGCATCTTTTCACCATGCGCAATATTTTTTCTTCTACTATTAAGTGGCGTAAGGTGTGGGGTCTGTATCGTCTAAATGTTATTCTCTCCAGCTGGGAAATGGAGGGGTAAACTGAATGAAAGAACTACCCTTTTCCAACCTATTATTATTATTATTATTATTATTATTATTATTATTATTTTGGCCATCCATTCGCTTTTTTCTCTGATGTGTCTTGTCAGGACTTTGGAGATCTCCACGATTTTATGTCCTTTGTAGCTCTTAACGAATTTTCTCTTTTTGTTATTTTCCCTAAACGCTGTTCCACCAGCCATTTACTCAAGCTCGCTTGTTAGGTTGTGCTTGTTTTCCTCTGTCTCTCTTACTTTCAATCGGTCCTGTGAGTAGCAACATTTCCAAGCACTCTTTCCTCATGATGAGCCATGGAAATTTCAATTGTCTCTTTCTGATGTTAACCCTAGACCACTAACCATCAATTAAAGTTACTACTAACCATGGGTATATCATACCCGATTTTGAAAATAACAAATTTATATTTGAAATATTTTACATGCAGGCACTTCAAACTTTGTACTCTGAGTTAACATTAATAGGAACTGAAAAACATATTATTTACGTAAGAAAATCAGGTACAGAAAATCATAATTAAAAATAGGAAAATTTGCGCTGGGTAGCATATACAACGTGGTCAACGTTCTAGGGTTAAGTATAAGTGTCTTTTTTGTTGGTATTTTCTCCTTTCTCACCTTTTCGGTCCATGGTATTCTCAGCATCCCTCTGTAGAAACACATTTCTATTGTTTCAAGTCACTTGAAAAACGTCACTAAAGGAACGCTGGTGGTAAGAACTCATTTCCATGACCTCGTTTGGTTTCAGGACCAAAGAAAAGACATTTCCATATCGTGTTCCTTTTACCATTTCTTTCTTACCGGTCCCCTGACCGTCCACCAGTTGTGTCAAATATATAGCATTTCTGAAATGTGATACGATTCCAACAATCGGTGTGGCAATCTATTTGTTATGTTTTTCCCCTGATGCTTAACTTTAGAAACCTTGACTTTATTATGCATACATAATGTTGCACTTGTTTCAAGCAATGGATATTTGCAAGGCAATTTGTCATTTGAATAATTCCCTTATAAATGCTTACGTATGGTAGAATGATGATTTTAGCAAGAGTTTAATATGAAGTGCTACTTACTTTCCATCGGACACGTTTTATATAATTATGAAACTGACGTTGTGTTTACGAGCATATGTTTGTATAATTCAACCACAAAGGATTTCGCTTACATATTTTTTTAAATCAACGTCTGGGACTTTGCACATGACTTGAATCATTAACGGTTTAACGACAAAAGCAACATCTTATTTCGGGCAAATATTTGTTTTTCTTAGACATCAAAACCTGGGGATGATATTGGAAAATATTGAAAGTACCCGAGAAAATAAAAAGGAATGAATTAACCAGAGTAACTTTCCTGGTGTTTTTAATCGTGAAAAAAGTAAGCTCATAAGTGATTACGGAAGGATTTTATTGAAAATAATTAAACACTAAATTGCCTAATCAGACCCCTCTCTCTCTCTCTCTCTCTCTCTCTCTCTCCCATATATATATATATATATATATATATATATATATATATATATATATATATATATATATATATATGTGTGTGTGTGTGTGTGTGTGTGTGTGTGTGTTTGTGTGTGTGTGTGTGTGTGTGTGTGTGTGTAGGTTCTCTGCATATCTCATTTGAATATATTTAGGGTAGCACATGTTGAAATACATTTCTAGTACTCAAAATCCTATATCGCCCACACAAATTTCCAATTTCTATTTTCGTTTCAGTTTTTTTAATCGCTCACTCAACAACTGAATTCGCTCACCGTGGGTGATATCACCCTGGTTGTGAAACCCGTGTTAACAAGATGAAAATCTGGGTTTACAAGATGATTTAATATAGATAGATAAATATTGAAAGATTGATGATTTTTACGGTTTATCCATCTTTTGCAGGTTATTTAAACACAGAAAATATTTTTAGATTTTAAGAATTTTTTGTAAATAATAATGTTTTACTCATCAAGTGATAATAATTAACACTTAGCCTGGGCGAGAATAGGAAGATTCATATTTTTCTCAACGGTACTTGATCAGAAGTAAATATAACGACCTGACTGGAATTTGAACTCTCCACTTCCGATCCGTTATCCAATAAACCACCTATATCTCCAAGCTTACATCACCTGGAATTCCCAATACTGTCACCTATCAAGGTACTGACCTGATTCGACGTGGCTTAATTTTGGCGATCGTACGAGAACCGATCTTTGAACGTTTTATGGCCGTAATCCGAGAAGAAAAAAAACTGCTAGATAGATAGATAGATAGATAGATATATAGATAGATAGATAGATCTACATGAAGAGAGAGAAAGGAAGTAACAATAAGCGCACTTAGCGGAAATATATATGGTATAATCTGTAAAAGAAAAAAGATTGAAACTGACAAAGTCAAACCTGGATTAGGTAGAGAAAGAATGAAAAGTATATGAGAGATATAGAATGATAAGTTGGAATAGCTAAGGGTATAATGCCATAACAAATGAGATATATAGACTTAAATAGCGATATAATCTTTCATAAATAAATCTAACAGTAGCAACACACAAACAAGATCCAAACTACACAAAAACAACATTATTTATGAATTTAAATGACTATTACTGAAATTCGTTCCTAACGGAAAATAATGCATAATAATTACCTCGGACATACAACTACATACCTATTAAGAAGATTTAGTTTGCATCTCTCAGACCCTATCTCCGTTTGAACCAATTTATACATGAACGGAAACCTACCAACCTCTATCCGCTGGTTAGATGCAGAAAACAGGAATATAATACAAGCCATCTAAATGTAGGAAAATAACTGAATGTTAACGATACAAGAAATAAACTCTCAATAATATCAATTAAGAACACGGCTACAACGAGCTGCGAGTGTTTGCAAATTAAAACATTCCCACTGCCACGAGAAAAAATCTACATACTCAGCCCCAAAATATCCTTGATAATGGCTGACAGATTAACGGAAATCGATCGGATCCATAGATCATTTGGACAGTTCTTACATAAAATGTCTCAAAAAGAAACCAATTTTACGAATGCAAGAAATATATAATGAACTATTTTAATCGCAGTGTCTTATCAGTGGTGTTCAACGAAACAAACGCACATACATATATATATATATAATTATTTATTTGGAAATTATAATATAAATATGTTATAAAATCACTATATATATATATAAATATCACTATATATATAAATCACAATATATATAAATCTCTATATATAAATCACTATATATAAATAATAATAATAATAAAATCACTATATATCAATAATAATAATAAATCACTATATATAAATCACTGGAAATATATAAATACTATATATATATATATATATATATATATATATATATATATATATATATATATATATATATATATATATATATATATGGGTTTTCCATCTTATTCTTCTAGTCAAGTCCTCAGGCTTTAAAACCAGCATTTCGAAATACTCTCCTTTGTTTGTGATGGAAGTGTTTTTAACGAAATTCCAAAATTGATTTCTTCCATGTTAGATTATTAAATAAATGTAAACAGTGTTCAAACTTCCATGAAAATTGAAAATATATACAATTTCAAATCGAACCACGACTGTAACTGTGCAGCATTTATTGACATGTTTTTGATGTAATATCCGAAAATAAATGTTTCATTGTATATGACTGATTAAATAGAGGCCCAGTGGAATTATGTAAGGCCAGCTCGGATTTTTTAATCGTACAGTTCGAATTCCAGTCGAGTTCATTACATTCTTTTACGTGCTAATATGGTTGGAAAACGTAGGAAACCATCTCGTCCCCTTCGCTCACCAGCTAAGGGTAAATAGCAGGAGAGCCTGGATCCTATGCTCTTGGGTAGCCAAGAGTCTAGAAAAAGGAAAACTCTGTATTCGGGTCTGCGCAAAGCTTCACCGATTTAATCAAAGGATATATGTGGGTATTCTGGCTGTTATTTCTCAGAACTGACCTCCTTGATCCTCATACTTCGAAAACGACGGGAGCGTTAATTATATATATATATATATATATATATATATATATATATATATATATATATATATATATATATATATATATATATATATATAGGTAACTACACTCGTCTCGAAAAATAATCAAATCAATCTCGGAAGAAAAAAAGATTTTAAAAAAAGTAAGAGCCAGGAACATGAAAGTCTGTCGAAAATAATCGCACAGCATTCCCTGGCGATCTGCTTAAGTGAAACCTTGCTAGGTTTGTCTGGCTCACTAGGTTTGACTATATATATATATATATATATATATATATATATATATATATATATATATACATATATATATATATATATACTCTATCTCTGATATTTGCCACTCTACCCAGGAATATATCTTATTTTCAAGTTATATTTGCTCATATATATATATATATATATATATATATATATATATATATATATATATATATTTGTGTGTGTGAGTGTGTGTGTTGTAGGATAAAGTTTCGTCAGAGATCAAGAGAAAAATGATAAAAATTATAATAAGCAAAGAGATGCAGATTAATGATTTGTTGTGTTTGGTTAGTTCTTATTGCCGATGCTTGTCACGTGTAATGAAGTAACAGATAACATTCAAATATTTGTGAGAAACATTCTGGACGCTAAAGTGGGTAAATGTTAGTGAGACGCTACAGGATGTTTTGAAAACTTTTGTTTTAGTTTGAGTTTTCATTAAAGCCTATCTCTTGCGTATTTTTTATATATCTTCATTGATTTTTGTGTATTATATATACACATAAGTTAGATTAATGAATAATGGATTTAGAGAAAAATGGTTAAGTAATGCATTTTTAAACTTCTCTTAATAGATGGTGGCATTGCTATAAATCTGTTTTCATAATATTTTCTCTTTAAAGGGTTAATTTCTTTTTTAGTAAGGCTGGCATTGTTGAAATTAAAGTTATGTCCTACGACTTCGCGGTGCAGTCGAGAGAATTTGAATATTTATTTAATCGCAAGTCTCCTTTGTGTTCCAGGATGCGCGTTTACACACACACACACACACACACACACACACACACACACACACATATATATATATATATATATATATATATATATATATATATATATATATATATATATATATATATATATATGTTATAATTATATCATATAGACAAAACTATTTTACTCACTACAAAGATGCAACTGGGTTTTAGTGCATTTCAACTGCACTTCGATGGCTGAGAGTCGAAAATTGTTATGAACAATCCTGCTTGTAGGCAAGCCGTGTGTGAAACGTCACTTCCTTTTTTTCATTTGTCCGAGGAGAAAAATATACATTAAAAAAATAAATAACAAAAAAATAATAATTATAAGTGTCGGAGTGAAACAATAGTGCGTGTTGATAGCAGTTTGGTGATGAATGGACCGGGTGTTTAATGTTGATTGGTATGTGTAAATTATCGCTCTACTATCGGTATCGAGCCCTCTTTTGAATTAATGCCGTGACCGTTGGAATTTATATATTACTTTCGTTCTCATCGAATCAGATATATATATATATATATATATATATATATATATATATATATATATATATATATATATATATATAGGGTGTATCAAAATACGTTTACGAAGATTGGGGGCGGGTTCGTCACACCAAAAGTCCATATAGACATATGTCCGCATTAAATTTACAAACAAAATTACAATCTAAAAATACTTTCCCGAATTTTCGCGGCGTGCTCTTGAAACCAAAACAAGGTAAAATGTCCATATAAACATATACCCAAAAGGCAAACGTTATACCTTACACACCATCTCATAACAAATGTTTACAAATGTCCTACACACTGCTTCTACACACTGACCACTCACTGGAAGACAATTTCAAACACTCCCCCACCAGAAGTTGATGAAGCGTCCCTGTAGTATTAATGTCTGCAGCATAAAACTATTTTGTGGGTAGCTCCACAAATAAAAATTCAAAGGATTGAGGTCGAGGGAACGTGCGTACTATGGAATCGGGTCTCTCCTACCTATCACTCTTTCATTTGTGCGAATTTTTTGTTCTTGTTTGAGTTTGTAAAAATTCGCTCGCAAATTTTGTACAAGTATTTTTGATACATGCTATATATATATATATATATATATATATATATATATATATATATATATATATATATACATATATATACATATATATATATATATACATATATATATATATATATATATATATATATATATATATATATATTTATATATATATATATATATATATATACATATATATATATATATATATATATATATATATATATATATATATATATATATATATATATATATATATATATATATATATATATATATATTAGTTCGGTATTGCCTACCCAATTGTCAGCTATTTCTCCCGAAAAGCTCTAACTAAAAGCCCATTTCCTGTTTAAGTATAATTATTTTCTTATATATTTATACAATAAGCGAATGTCTTTCTCAATTACGACATTGTTAACGTAGTGAATATGTTCATAAATCTGGTATTCAGTTCGCAAGAAAATAACAGCAACAAAGAAATTTGACTCCGAATGGCGGACAAGACGAGCAACTGGTTGAAATGGAATTCGTAATTGTTATTAATGAATTGTGTCGTTAAACTTATTCAGCAAAGAAAATTGCGTATTTGAAACACGTCTTATGTATAAAATCTAGCAAGAAATTGTCAATGTCGTTTTTATATCTTATGCTTTTGTTCCCGTCTTGGTAACTTCATAATTTACATGATTTTTTTTTTGTGCATTTTCATACGAAATTTGATTTGGCTTTCATATAAGCTGCCATGACTGTACACATTGTTTTTTTTCTTTGGTTTTTATCGTTTCGTTTTTTTTCTCATATTTTTCCAAATTTTGCTTTCTCTCTGTTCTTTCTTTTTTTGTCGGGGGATTTTAGCCCTCTCTCTTTTTCTGACTCATTTTTACCTTTGCTTTTTCATCACATTCCTATTTTTCATTCCCTTTATCTCTACACATTCCTTTCTTTGTGTTTTCTTTCTTCTATTGTGTTGTCCGTTTGTTTCCTTAATTTTTCCTTTTTTTCCCTTTCTTTCTTTCTTTCCTTTTATCCTCTTTCTTCTTCCAATTTTCTTTTACTCATTCTTTTTTCTTTCTTTTTTTTTCTTCGTAAACATTAGATAACAACCTGTTATTTTCTCTTTGGAATTTCTCCACATCCTTCATCATCTGTGCTTTCTATAATGTTCTTTATATATATATATATATATATATATATATATATATATATATATATATATATATATATATATATATATATCTGAGTTTGTCGCTACACAAACCCCACACTCATATATTTATTCCAGGGTCATTCAATAAATAAGGTGAATTCTTCGGTATAAGGACGTCTAATACAGATAGATGCTTACTTTTTTTAAATTTTTCAACTTAGTCTCCCAGCACTGTCACACACTTTTCCCATCTGTGCACAAGCTTCAAGCGTAAAAATCTTTGGACTGATGTCTCAGCCAATCGCTCACAACACTTTTGACTTCATCGTCACTTTTAAACTTCGTGCCTCTCGTGAACGCATTCAAGGGACCAAACAGGTGAAAGTCTGAAGGAGCAAGGTCTGGGATGTAAGGGGGATGAGAGAGCAGTTCTCAGCCCAGCTCGTTGATGGTCTGCACCGTTTGGGCTGCTGTGTGAGGCCTTGCGTTGTCATGATGCAAGATGACTCTTTTTGACTGATGACTCCTGTGTTTGTCCCAACAGATAAGCTCCAAGTCCTTGCAATGTCATCCACTGTCACCCTTCTGTCAGACTGAATGAGGTCATTGAATGATTCGATCACCTCAGGAGACCTCACTTCTGTAGGCCTCCCAGGCCTGTCTTCATCCTCAACACTGCTCCGTCCTTCTTTAAACAATTTAGCCCACTTGTAGACATTTTTTGGCTGAAACGTGTGGCACCATATACAGTTGACATTCTCCTATGAATTTCAACTGGTTTGCACCCTTCAGCAACAAAAAACTGACCGCTGTTCAATCCTGGAGCATGCTTCTTGGTCAGCCATCTTTGTTAATCGTCAAAACTATCAAATTTGTTTTTTAATCTGCAAAAGAAATGAAATCCATGGGAAAAAGAGTAAGCTTCTATCTGTATTAGAAGTCCTTATACCGAAAAATTCACCTTATTTATTGAATGACCCTCGTATATATATATATATATATATATATATATATATATATATATATATATATATATAGATATATATAGATATAGATATAGATATATACACCGACATGACAGAATTGAATAGACGCTCACAGAAACCGTTTATTTTATTAAACAAGTAATTTATACAAATGAAGTAATTATATATGGTCATAAATTTAATAACTAATACTTGGTTGACATCCCTTTTGCTTTTTTAATGCAAGGACCCTTCTAGGCATGCTGGCGATGAGTTCACGAATATCATCCTGAGGGATTCCTTGCCATGTTTCACGCAATAATCTTAAAAGTTCGGGCTTAGAAGATGACTTCCTGTTCTGTTTGTGGAGTTTTCGATCTAATATGCCCCAAAGGTGTTCAATAGGGCTAATATCCGGGGAATGACTTGGCCATGGAAGTTATTAATCCCATTTTGTCTCAACCAATCTTGCGTTCCTTGAGCAGTGTGACCTGGAGCTCCATCTTTCATAAATTGGGAGTCAATTTTGCTCATTCTACTAGAGAATATTGGAAGGAGCCCTTTCTTTAATATAGAAACATATTTGGTTGAATTAATGTTTCCTTCACACTCCACAAGCTCTGAGCGATCATCACTCCAAATTGCACCCCATACCATTACTGAAAGGCCCCCGTGTTTCGCCGTTGGCTGCAGTCTTTTTAAATCAAACTCTTGACTACAGAGTCCCCATACGCATACTATTGCACTGACGGAAAATAATGCGAATCTGGACTCATCAGAGAAAATGACAGTGGTCCAAAAGGTCACAGGTCTCTGCACCATCCCATGAGCCCAATCCTTTCTGTGTTTGATATTGGCTGGACGGAGAAGTGGTTTCCTTCTCGCAGCTCTTCAATAGTAGCCCAGCTTGTGAAGATACCTGACAGCTGTTCTGGGACTGACATCAACTTGTGTTGCTATGTCAGAGGCCTTGAAACGTGGATCCTGTTCAACATTTCTTTCAACAAGACGCATGGTTCTTCCAGAGGGCCCACGGCGGCCTGTATTAGGTTTTGTGCACATCTTGCCCTCTCTGGTGAATTGTACGATCACACTATTACCAGTAAATGAAGGGGTATTCAAAGATTTTCACATATTTTTCTTTGACTAAGACTACCTTCATGTTGAACCACGATACCTCCTCACTGAAATTCGCATAGGTCTGATGCACCATTGGTTTGTGGCATGTTCCAATATTGTTATCTGCAATTTTAATCAAATAATCTAAGTTAATTTATCTTGGTTATTAAAAAAATCATAAATAACATTTATCTTGGTGTCTATTCAATTCTGTCATGTCTGTATACATACATATATATATATATATATATATATATATAATATCTGGATAAAATGAATGAAACAAAATTGGGTGTTTTTTTTATGAAAGTATTTATTTCTGTGTTTTTGTATATATTTAATTATTTAATATTTCAGACCACCTAGGTCTTTCCTCAGAAATCAAATTAGAAACTGTGTTTGTGTGTTTGTTTACAGCGTTTGTTTACAGCGTTTGTCGTGAAGCGTGCGCATGTCACGTGATGTGCAATGCAACTTTGTTTGAATTTTTGGCGTTTAAAAGGTTTTTTGACCATAACTCAAGAAATATTTCTTAAAATATTTTTAACTGTTAAAATATTTATGTAGATTTAAAATATTCATGTGTTTGTTTACCCCTAGATTATGTGTCTAATTTTAGAATTTAGTATTTTTCTTTTTTTCTTCTTCGTATGTGTGTTGTACTTAAATTACTGTGTTTGTGTGTTTGTTTTTAGACTTGGACGACACGTGGTGTGGAACGTGATTGTGTTTGATTCTTTAACGAATATCAAGAAAGTATACGTGGCCTCTCATTATGCTATATATATATATATATATATATAGATATATATATATATATATATATATATATATGTGTGTGTGTGTGTGTGTGTGTGTGTGTGTGTGTGTGTGTGTGTGTGTGTGTGTTGATACAAATATAGTTTTTAAGGAATTCTATATTTATGAGAGATAAAGCGCGTGTAAATATATAAACGAAAATGGGCCCCGATGCATTATTTGTAGTCTATTGTATTGAATCGTGCGTATTCTATTGTATTGAATTGATTTCAAATTATTCTAGGGGCTATTGAGTGGCAATAATTGTGGATCCGAATGCATTTTGTCCCTAATTAACGTGTTAAGTTTTTTTTTTATTAGTGATTATTTTATTGTTGGTTGTTATTACTGCGTTATCTGTGCGTATGTGGGTTGTTAATTTATTAGAAACAACATCACCCTTGAATAATATATCCCCAAATCTATAAACTCTGCCTGGAGAGAAAAGATAGCTATAAATACCTTTTAGACCAAAACCAACTAGTAAATAAACGATCAGAACTCATCTAAAAAATGCAGACACGAAAACAAATTGTTACTACGTTACTTAAAAATCTTTTCTTTGTGGGTGTTCAGCACTTGATCAATTTTTATTGCATCACTTGTGTCAGTTCTTCCTTATGTGATCATTAAAATCTCTTGAGATTCTTCGTCCAAATCTTTTTGTTTCTTTCAGTGGTAGGAGTACTTTCTATGAAACATTATTGTTAAAAATGAATACTTTGATATATTTCAGCACATCAGTCAGCGTTGCTCTTTCAGGAAGCTTGTATACCCTGAAACCAAAAACAAATTTGCTCAAAAGCACAAAGCACTTTTCCCATTTAACTTTTCTAAATGACAATCCAACTAGCGCTCACGTTTATATAGTCCCGTAAAATGCACGTAATCAATTCTAGACAGACTCCAAACAAAATTCTAGAAAGTTACAGAAAGTTATAGAAGATTCCAGGAAGTTCTAGGAGGTTCAAGAAAGTTCTAAAAGTCTTCAGAAATAAACAGTGCACCTGTACTTATATACGTCCTTAGAACATTCGTTTTCGACGGAATTTTTTTTTATTGTTATAGCATACCAACGGACGATATTGGGTATATCGCCATTCACATAAATACAGTATTAAATACTGTATGTTGGTCTGTGGTTGGAGACTCGTCTCCAGCTGTGCTGGTTAAACTCTCCTGGCAGAGTGGATCCTTAGACCAGGCTATGTCGAGGGGCAGAGTCTCGTCTGGAGAAACAGCTACCCGACCCCGTTTTATACGGAGTCTACAGGGAATTTTTGACCGAGCCTACAGGCTCGGGTACCACATATTAAACTCGACCTTGTGCCTCATCTGACTACGTGGAGCTGTTGGTCGATATCAGGTACTTGGAGATCCATGTGGAATTCATTTAACTCACGTCTAGCAGATGACTACTTCTTTTACGCGCCGCTGGCGAATCTCATATGTGTTGTTCTTGTCCTAAGTATTATCGTTCATTACCATCCATCGTTTGATTATTCTATTCGGAAACCTTCCCTGGGTTACAACAAAAATAATCTGAATTAAAATCTTTTTCATTTTTATGTAACAGTTTCATCGAATTATAATACACGAAATCTATTATTTTACAAAATGTCAAAAAGTCATTACTTGAATATATATCTAAATATTTTGAATTTAATTTTAGCTATTTCCTTATTCCCATTTCAATTTATCAAGCGCCTGCGTTTCTTTTTTTAAATACATTTCGTGAACGCCACTATTGCCGCTTGTTTTGCAGCATTGATTGTATGAGCGTCTTCATATTTTCGATTCTGCAGACGTTTTTCGCTTACGACATTAACACGATTATTACCTTCTTCCTTTTTCATCATATACATCTCTGCAGTCGTTTTTCTTCCAACATTTTTTTCTTTTCTTTCTTTCTTTGTCATAATAAATACATGTTGCATATTGTAATCTGTTTTTTCATAAGTCATTTTCTTTCATTAATTATTTCTTTTCTCTATTTATGGATATTTTATTTTCCGTCTACACTTCTCCCACTATCTGCCTATTCCCACTATTCCCACACACACACACATATATATGTATTCGGCTGGAATTCGAACTCGGCTCTCCGTAAGCCGTTATCTATTACTCCATTATTTTTATTTTTTATCTAATATACTTATATTTATATAGCTTATCGTGGGTAGTCTAAATTGTTTCGCATGTTTTTATTTATTTTTATTTGTATCTTAGATATTTATTTATATATATTATATATATATTTATATATATTATTTTATAAGCTATATAAACAAATTTTTATTATGTTAATAAAAACACCGATCAAAAAAAAATTTTTTTAAATCAAAGACAAATAAATAAATATATAAGATAAAAAATAAAAATAAATAAAAACAAGCAAAACAATTTGACCCAAATAAATAAGCAAATAAACGACTTCCGGTAATATAACCGCCATAATAGACAACCAACAATAAGCTATATAAACAAATTTTTACTACGTTAATAAAAACACCGATCAAAATAAATAAAAAAATAAAATAAAATTAATAAATAAATAAGATAAAAAATAAAAATTAAATTAGAGAAAAACAAGCAAAATAATTTGACACAAATAAATAAATAAACATATATTTGACTTCCGGTAAAAGTAACCGCCAAAATAGATTACCCACAATGCACTACTGACCCTTATATATAAACTAGTTGCCTGACAATTGCATCTAGCATGAAACAGACTGTCGCCTCTAAGTGTTGACTTCTATGTTCACTTTTATATTTACACACGCTCTATCTCTGATATTGAGCACTTTATCCCATAAATATAGCACACTTTAAGACTATATTTATTTATATATATAGAGAGAGAGAGAGAGAGAGAGAAAGAGAGAGAGAGTTGAGAGAGAGAAAGTAAGCGATAGACAGAGCGAGAATATTCTAACTACTTTCTTTCCTTCAACTACGGTTTCTGCCAGCATGGCTTTTTCAAGTTGCTGCAAGAGAGAGAGAGAGAGAGAGAGAGAGAGAGAGAGAGAGAGAGAGAGAGAGAGAAATGTAGGTATAGATTTAAATAAACGTGGCACATTGTCAAATTAATGCTTTGAAAATGTCCATGTTGCAATCTTAGCCATCATGAAAGATGGCCTCGAAAAATCTACTTCTTTTTTCGATTCTTTATTATATTAGGTTGTCGACTGAAAATATTATGGAAAATAAAATTTTAAATATAATTTTAGAGCATGTATAAATGAAAGAGATGTGAATACGCAGTAATTCCTTTTTAGAATATGTATTTAATAAATTAGAACAAAATTTTAAAAAAAATCTAATGACGAATATATACAGGGTGCGATGGATAAATTGTCGTCTAAATTACGCCAAACTGAAAATAAACTAACCCCGGCATCTGATTGTGGCAGATTTTTTTTTTTTAAATCGTATCGCCCCAAGCAAGGCCGGAGGCCACTATCACGCAAGGGGTTAAAGAAGGGTTGGAGGAAGAGCAGATAGGAGTGGCACAGGAGGGGATATGGTGAAAGAGAAAGACAGTGGGTCGATCAAGGCAAGGGAGTCACAGAAGATCCGGAGCGAGAGAAGATAGGAATTAAAAATGAAAGGATGTGGAGAAGGTCGATCAAGGCAAGGGGGCCACATAAAATTAAAATTGCCATTGGCTTCAACCACGGCCTCAAGACGACTTCAGAATCCCCTGCTTGTTAAATTGGTGAATGATGCCATAATCCTTGCCTTCAGTTCATCTTTGGTGATTTCAAGGAGCTGTGTTGGACTCTTGCTCACACATAATAATCAAGGGATTTGCAATCTGGGGAGTTGAGTGACCAGATGTAAGAGGTGGGTGGTCGCAGAAATTGTCTGACAGTCATAACTAGGTTCTTCTGCTTGTGTGGCATGGTACCAGCAAACAATCTTCTTGACCCAGGGCAACAGTACCTCCTCAATGCACTCCGTTATGAGTCTGAGGTCCTCAACAAAACAAATCAGGAGTCCCTTTCTTAACAGAGTCAGTTTTTCCGAGATGTCGTAGCTTCGTAGTCACCATTAGACTCATCCAACTCTTTCTATATCCTCTGCACTCTCTTCAGATTGACAGCCAAACACTTAGAAATGTTCATATTCGAGCTTCCGGTGCGAATGCAAAAGAGTAGTTTTTGCCGTTTCCAAATTTCTGTCGCAGTGAATTGAATAATGCTCGCTTTGTCACAGACAGTACCCAACTGACCTTGCTATACTGTGCACCCGACATAATGAAAAATAACGCACATGCGCCGAATTAAAAATATTTGGTGACATTTTACCCATCGCAACGTGTATAGCACGATTTTTATGGAAATTGAACTTCTTAAGTTCACTCTCTAATATCGATAGGAATATACTTCAAAACGCTTTGGTCTTGGTATTCTCTAAAGTCAACATCAAGATTATATAATAATTATATAATTATTTTCGCTTCTTTATAAGTGTGCTACCCACATTTTCTGCCTTTGTTAGACGTGTTCAACTGATTTGATGTGAAAGGTATTTGTTAAAGCACCTTGTGATTCTGTAGAACTAGTCTATATAGTTTGATGTAGTATCGTCTTCTTCAATATATAAGTATTTTTATAAATGTGGCAGTAGAATATTAGTAAAGATAGAGGATAACACGTAGCTTCCGAAGAGGTAAAAAGAAAAGAAAATGTAGAGTTTGTTGGAGGAACAGCGAATGTAAACGAAATAGAACGCATGTCAACAAGACGGCTATCTACCTATTATTTCTATGCAGTTATTTCCCTGTCTACTGAAACGCAAAGGAATCTGGGAGTGGAAGTATTCAGAGCTTATGCCTGAATACTTGAAAGCGAACTGTCCGGTTTTGCGCGTACTATTTTGTTTTTAAACATATTATCACAAGTGACAATAACCAATAAAACGATAGGTTTACTGTAAGTGAACGAAATATGTATTCGTTTGGAGCAATATATATATATATATATATATATATATATATATATATATATATATATATATATATATATATATATAGATAGATAGATAGATAGATAGATACATGCATGTGCGTGTGAGTAAATTATTTTCAGTTAGTGTTTATCTATAAAGGAAAAAAAGTAATAAAAAGACGAGAGAAAAAATATTCTTAGCCGACGCGTTTTGTCCTCTCTGGAATTTTATCCAGGCAAATATAAGGGTTTATTTTGTTTCACGTGATTATCTACAAAAGCTGGGAAGTCATTATTTATCAAGGCTTTGAAAATGGTAAACGTTCTCAAATTCAAAAAGCAAAATAACCCCTAACATAAAGTCCCTAAAAGGAGAAAACGAGTGGACTAAAAATAGTTTTTCTTCATCTCTTTTTAATCATATATATATATATATATATATATATATATATATATATATATATATATATATATATATATATATATTGGAGCGGGTAGAATGGAGATCAATGTATTTTAGTCGACTCAGCAGTTTTCAAGAAGCGAGAGTAAGATCTAAAGGTCAGCCAATCTAACAGTGATCCCATCTCACAATCCTCACTCTTGCTCCATATGTGACCTCCTTTGTAAAGCACTAGCGGGTCTTAAGTGCCTCTTAAGATTATCGCTCAAAATTTCATAACTGGATCAATTAAGCTGTCAGATCATCATCCATCGAAACTGACGGGAGAATCCATTATATATATATATATATATATATATATATATATATATATATATATATATATATATATATATATATATATATATATATATATATGAGCGGCTCAAAAGAAGTAAGCTCCTCCACTTACGCGAATATTTTATTTTTATAGTATTTATGGGATTTATTGATTAAAAATTTGAAGTCATAGAATTTGTTTGTATTTTACCTAAACAGTCTACATTCCAAGTAAATGAATAACACCCTTAGAATCATTTACGAAATTTTGTTAAAAATTTTATCCCAAAAATATTCTCATATTATCAAGAAAATCCATACCATGCAATTCAGCTTACTGTAAATTTCGCTTACCTAATTTTGTATTTAATATATACAATCCACAAATTCGATGTTAAAAATGTCATACTTATTAAAAGAGAAAGTATTTTATCTAGAGGGAAAATTTATTGAAATGCCGTTATCGAAACTTATCAAAATATAAATCTTCGCCCCCGATTTTTTCAGATATCTCCTTTCCAAAACCAGCATACCGTCCTGGGAATGAAGATAAACTACATCCGCGTCCTGGGAAAGACGACAAACTAAATCCAGCATCGAGGCCTCTGATTAGGAGGTTTTGAGGAGCGTGGAACAACCTCTTAATTGCTGGTGTTCCCAGGTCCACCCTGACCCGGGGTTGTTAGCACCTGTTAGGGTCCCAGCTATGGGCAAATAGTTAACACCCAATCTCGTGTAAAACTAGGTTTTAATACCAGAAATACTTTGTAAAAAAAATATTACCAGCAATAAATTTTTGAACGAAAAATTATCATCAGCAATACTTTAAAAAAATATACGAGAAATACAAACAGTTATACATCCTTTGAAAAAAATATTACCGGCTATAGATTTCTTCAACGAAAAATATTCCCAGAAATAGATTTTTGAAGAAAAATATTACCAGCAATAAAAATGTTGTCGCCATTAAATAACCCATTAAAGTTGATATGCCGTAAAACAAAACAAATCAAACCAGCATAAATGACGATGAAAATTTTAAAAACTTGAAATAAAACTGTTTTAATTCATAACATTCTATAACTGAAAATATATAATTCATAACTTAATCACAAAGTAAAATGTGAATATTAATTGCACTATTAAAAAAAATACACACTTTTGTTTATTAGACATTAAATTATGTCACTTAGCATCTTCCATAATTTATCTAAAGTTTTCATTTCGCATGATCTATATTTTGAAGCGTTCTTATTTTTTTTAAAATTGAATACTAACGAAAATTTTACTTTTGTTTATAAATAAATGAAGCAAAATAAAATCCTAATGGCGTGATAAAACCCATCAGATGACGAAACGCTTCCGCTAAGATAACTTTTGCTTTAGATATAAAGGGTGTATCAAGAATACTTTTACAAACTTTGGGTGCGGGTTCCTAGCACCAAAGCAAGGGGAAATGTCGATAAAAACATAAGTTCAAAAGTCTATCGTTCTACCTTAAAACTGGAACTCATAACAAATGTCTATAATCTCCTCCTACACATGCATGCACTCGTCGGATCATTGATTAGAAGACCCTCTCAAATACTCCCCCACAGTGCCAAATGGTTTCGCAAGACCCCCCCCCATCATAGACATTCTGATGAAATGTTAATTTTTTAGGTGGCCCCATATTTAAACATCCAAAGGATTGAGGTCGGAGGAACGTGCAAGACATGGAACACGGTCCCCCCTTGCCGATCTATCTTTCATGGTAGCCAGTGAATCGCGAATAATGTGACTAAAATGTGTTGGAGCCCCGTCATGCATGAACCTTGTGCATCTTCGTATTAGCAGGAGTACATCCTCTAGCAAGTCTGAAAGTGTGTTCGAAATAGTCCCTCTAGGCAGCTCCTGTAAGACGTGCTGGGAGAACATATGAAGCTACCAGACAGTCACCTAAAATTCCAGCCAACACATTAATCGTAAACTGATGCTGGGGTATTATACTTGTCGGGATTTGGATCCAGCCACAAATATTGATTATGTAAACTTATAATTCCATCTCTTCCAAATCTTGCCTCATCCGTAAACAAAACTGAATAGACAGACAACAAATTGGCAGTTTGTGCAATAAACCATCGGCAAAAGTTCTCCCCTGGTGAGTGACGATACGCCAAAAGACCCTGCACATGTTGCAAATGATACGGATACAGGAGCTACTCGAAGTAGCCTCCATGGGGTACTATGAGATGTACGACATGCTAGGACCACTTGAATGTACCTGGATTACCTCTGACAGCCTGTAGAATGTGTTCTTCGTGGGCAGGCGTATGCGCGAACCTCGGTCTTCCTTGATCCATAAAACGTGGTACCAAGGATCCTATCTCAGAAATGCGACGATAAACAGCAGCAAAATTTGGATGACTCGGCCGACTGCGGTCCAGAAGCACAATCTGATACAGCCGTACAGTCTCGTGTCCATTACCATTTGCGCGGTCGTATGTAAAAATCATATCTGCCTGCTCATGATACGAATATCCTGCCATTGTTAAACCAAAAACTTCGCAGTTAACCCATTCCTACACACGTTAAACCTTGAAGAAAGACTGGCCACAAATGTCCACAAATGACAAATATGACCTAGTCTGCATGGCAACACTCTACCATCTATCATAAAATATTTTTGATACACCATATATATATATATATATATATATATATATATATATATATATATATATATATATATATATATATATATATATATATTGTGAAAAATGTATGACAAGTGGAACATGTTTTTGTGTGACGTGCTTCGTAGTTTAGGATTTCATCGGACTAAAATACTTATGTTGGTGAGACTATACATGCGTACGAACAGTGGATTCTGAGATTTTAAATTTTGATAAAGTAACTGGGGTACTGAAGAGACTTAAAATTATTTTATATTCAATGTGAAACAAAAGGCTCATAAAATATTACAACATAGAAAAATGGTCCTTTTTGTTAAACGCAATGAATCAAAAAATATATTATCTTGCCAACTAATTCTATTACATTTACAATTAAAGTGAACTTAGAGAAAATCAACATAAAATACATTAGTGCTACATATAAAACAATAAAAAATCGTCAATACAAAACAAAATAATAAGTAAAATCTTAAAGGAGGAATTTACTCGACCGCCTATAATAATTGTCACAAAAATATATAGGAGAAATCTCAAGTAATCTAAATAAATTTTTATATGAACACAAAGGGGACATTTTACAAGACTACATCAAATGCGCTGGTTGTCCACCGTAACGAAACTGATCACAATTTTGACATAATAAATGCCAATCTGATCAAAGGAGAAAAACAATTCTTTTAGAGTGTGCCATGATCGCAAATTATCGACAATAAATTTTAGAGTGCCTTGATCGCAAGAACATGAACAGTAAATTTTAAAGAGTGCCTTGATTGCAAGGTCATCCACAGTAAATTTTTGCCTTGGCTCTTACAACATTTCATTATTCTTTGGCAGATCTTGTATTATCAGTGTTAGAAACCTAATAACAAAAGTGATAGAACAAAAGAGAAAAATAATTAAATCAGCTACATAAAAAAATAAATTTAAAATTCCCAGCATCCCTTGTTCCTGTGCATGTTTAGTCGCACCGACATTGCAGATTTAGTCCGATGAAGCCCTAAAGGACGAAACGCGTCACAAGAAAAACTTTTCCACTTCGTCATACATTTTTTCCAATATATTTTTTTAATATATAAAAATGTACACACTCACACACACATACACACACACATACACACACACACACACACACACATATATATATATATATATATATATATATATATTATAAATTAATTGATTTAAAATATGTTTTTTTCGCTACACAGTGATAATCATGTTTCAAAAATGGAAGCTAAAAGCTTCGAATTTAATTTTCTTATTAAATTAAAGGCATTAGTTCCATTTCCTCGTCAAGCGAATTTTTCAGTAACTTATTTTTTTTAAATTTACAGTTTTAAAGGCACGGCAAAGATTCATAATTGAGTGTTTCCAAGGATACCGAGAAATGCATTCATCTAGACAAGGGGTGGTAGCGTGTTCAATTTTTTTAATTTTCGTTGTATCAGTTAATAGTTACATTCGAAAGGGATGGGTAGGGATGTATTTTTCAACATATTGGAACATCCGCTAAATGCATGTCGTCTGTTTTTCTTTATACAAATTTTATTTTTAACGGCAAACATTCTTACGGTATTTTTTCTATTTGTATACTTAAAGATTTTGAGGGGCTGTTTAGGCTAGAATATGTTTTAACTACAATTCTAAAAAGAAATTGTCTTTAATTTAATAACAAAATTAAATTCGAAGCTTTTAGCTTCAATTTTTGAAACATGGTTATCACTGTGTAGCGAAAAACTATATTTTAAATCAATTAATTTATAATATTAATGCTCTGTAAATTTACATTGAGCACTATTGTGTAAAAATAAAAATATCTATAAGAAAACCGGATTTTATATCTTACTGTCTTTCTTTTATTTGTATATATATATATATATATATATATATATATATATATATATATATATATATATATATATATATATATATATATATATATAAAACAGACGATGTATGTGTCTGTTTGTCTGGGTGATACGGTTTCACTCGCGATCCATCCAACCGATTTTGATCAAATTTGAAATATTCATTGTACAATGTAAGAGATAGGTTCTCAGTGTAAATAATCGATAATGTTTAAACGCCAATTTGATAAAACTGAAGGTGGGTACAATTCTTTACAAATCTTCAGGCAAAACAACCCCCAGGAACAAAACATTTATTGGATGAGATGAATGGGCTTTGCATTTAATGCAAAACATAGCTCATGTTACGAGGTTTATGTAGAGTGCTTGATAGTTTTCCTGCGACGTTGGCTTCACACATAAAAATTGCAAAAAGTTTGTGGTTTTATTACTACTTAAAATAGAAGCTTGAATAACTTCCACATTTCGTATCCGATTACCTTCAAACATATCGCAAAAAAACAACTTACCATCATGTAAGGAATAAGATAGTGTGGTTTTAGTCCTCCTCACTTCCTCGCGTATAACGCAAAACCAGTAAAAACTGTTCAAAAAGCCCGTTTTTCGGTTATAACACCCTGTTTTTTTTTATTCGATGCTTTCCAACTTTACATATGACACACAAATTGTCTTGCATGAATGTTTGGTTTAGATTCTTTCATTTAAGTGGACGAAATCTGCGATAAACTTGGTGCCAAATCGGAATTTTCCATTTAACCAATTGATTCATCATATGATTCCATCGTAAATTGGCATTCGAACAACCTTTGATGCAAAGATTGTTTGAGAAATATTTTTGAAGCGTTAAAAGTGATAAAATGTTTCCGAAGAACCTCGTATCAACCCCAACTTGCGAAGAAGGAGGGTTTTTCATGCAATTGAATCAACCTCTGACTCCTCATCCCTGTTTTTGTTTGAATATTAGCTTTGCGAACAATGTATAGTATTTGAAAGTGATTACGGCCATAGGAAATTTAGTGAATATTTAAAACATTGAAAAATATAAACCCCGAGGAAAAACCAAAAAAAAGTTTTTATCGATGGAATTCATTATTAAGAACAATCAAATACTTGCGAAGGACATACCGTAAAAAAAGATGAGGTTAGGGGTAGTAGCATAGTATACCAAAGGATGATGCTTGCAAGCGGGGACACAGGTAGACATTTCTACCCACGAGGGTGTCATTATACAATTACAACCATGCACACCGGGCAACGCCGGGTACTTCAGCTAATATATATATATATATATATATATATATATATATATATATATATATATATATATATATATATATATATATATCTGTGTGTGTGCGCGCGCGTGTGTGTGTGTGTGTCTGTGTGTGTGTCTGTGTGTGTGTGTTAATTCAAAAACCAGGTATGCAGTGAGTGGCCAGGACTATAAGTTTCATGCGTTTGCTGGCAATCATAAGATAACCAGTGGTTGTAGTACTAGGGTGCGTACCCTATATACCACCAGGCGAGTTCCATTTGACAGACAAACCATACTCGCACGTTGGGGAGAGTAAATCATCCGATCACGATCTAAAATGGCCGGTGGTATATAGGGTACACACCCTAATACTTCAGACCCTGGCTACTTGATGATTGCGTACAAACGCGTGAAATTATAGTCGTGGCCAGTCACTGTCAACCTGGCTTTTGAATTAATATTGAATCTCTGCCGTTTCTTATGGCAGTGAGCACATTTATGCTAGTAGGCTACTTCTGGGCAGACTCTTTTCAGAGCTACTCAATCTTTCCTGGATTCATATCTGCTCTAACGTGAATTTGGTTGTCCGGTCCAGTAGAACACTTTTTTCTAGCTTGAGACTTCAGCTTCTCTACCGTGACGCTACTTTCATTTGTTATTGAACACTTTTATTTGCCATACCGGCAAGCCTTTCCAGGTAGAAGCTTTTTTTATGGCCATTTTAGATCTTGGCCGGAAGATTTACTCTCCCCAACGTACAAGTTTGGATTGCCTCTCAAACTGAACTCGCCAGGTGGTATAGAGTGTACTCACTCTACTACTGCAGGGACTGGCTACCTGAAGATTAGGTAGGCAGCTAGAACTGGCCGCTTGAGAGGCTCTTGGCTTTTGTGGAACTCTGTCTTCGGGCAGAGAGGAACGTGGTCGTGGTTAATCCGAAGGGTAGAGTCTCGTCCATGGTGGTCGACAATTCTGATCCCGTGTATGCGGGGTCTACGGGTAATTTTTGGCTGAGCCTACTGGCTCGCGATGTTCCACGTTTAAAAACCGGCCTTGTGCCGCATCCCGCCTTGTAGGGAGGTTCCGGGTAAATACCCTGGCTACCTAATTATTGCTACTTTCAGGTAGACTCTTTGCAGAGCTGCTTATTCTTTCCTCTATATATATATATATAGATATATAGATATATATCTATATATATATATATAGATATAGATATATAGATATATATATATATCCTGTATATATATATATATATATATATATATATATATATATATATATATATATATATATATATATGCAAATATATTGATAAAATAGGAAAGAACCGTTAGATTGATGATCTGTCATTACCAAATAAGCAGCCACAGTATTTGTTTAGTGAATTAGGCTTAAAATAGATCATCACTATGCCAAGTTCTACGGTTTGAAGACCATTCTGACATGAATTTACTGCGAGATTATATATACATATATGGCTATGGATATATATATATATATATATATATATATATATATATATATACACACACACACATATATATAGCTATGGATATATATAGCTATATATATATATATAGCTGGATATAGTGATTTTATAAGGCCGGCTTAAATGTGGCACAAGGCCGAAAATATGGGGCACCCAGTGAGGATCGAACTCACTACTCAGTTGTAATTGATCTAGCAAGACAAGCTTTCTAACCATTACACCACGCCAAGGTGCCCAATAGCTATGGATATATATAGCTAAATAGT
This sequence comes from Acanthosepion esculentum, assembly GCA_964036315.1. Classification (NCBI taxonomy): domain Eukaryota; kingdom Metazoa; phylum Mollusca; class Cephalopoda; order Sepiida; family Sepiidae; genus Acanthosepion; species Acanthosepion esculentum. Next base: position 98,199,464 of record OZ038490.1, on the reverse strand, counting down.
TAAATCTACTAAATAGTGACTGATTCATGACATGGTTTGGTTTTGTTTGCCTTGTAATAGCAAAGCATTTGATAAAACTATTAACACTTTCCAGTCATGACGGAGCTTCAAAGGCGTTTACTTGGTCTTGGGAATGGGAGGCGATGAAATATGTTCAACTCTCTATTTACCAATTTCCCCACAAGGCAAGATGTGGCACAAGGCCAGTTTTTAAAGTGAGGCGTTCCGAGCCCTTAGTCTCGGGCAACAATTGCTCGTAGACCCCGTATACACGGGGTCGGGTTTGGCTACCTCCCCAAATGAGTCTCTACCCTTCGGCATAGCCCCGTCTGGGTTCCTCTGAAGGAAGTAGAGAGTTTCACAAGAGAGGAAGAGAAAGCTCACTCCTCTTCAGCTCTATAAACACTGACCCGCAGACGAAACTTTGCAAGCCCGTCACTACTCTATCGCTATTTCTCTGACAAATATTGAAACGAGTTATTTTCTGTAGTTTCATCACTTCTACGCTATGACATGTACACAAACTAGAATCATCATCATTCCCTTATTTCATTGATAAGTGTATTTCCAAGAACCGCTTCTTTCTGGAACAGACCACAAGGACGATTCTTCCCTATATTTTTTTTTTATTTTAGTCCATAATACATTTTTGGGAACCCTCTTACTTGAATGGATGTTGGGCCATATATCTCAGTGAACATTTAGTAAGAGAAATTAGATACAGATCATTTATCTGCTCGACAAAAAAAAATCATATTAAAAAGAGTTTATTTCAGATTTACGAACTGGTTGGATAGAGAAGCTTTCAACACTCTCTTGAACGGTAACTACAACATCTTTTACTTTTTTTTTGGTTTTCAATTTCATCATGTAATGATAATGCTTTTGGATTGTCCAGGTCGAGCTGAGCGAGATATTGTACTCTCCTAGAATCCATTTAGGATTTGTATAACAAAGTAGTAAACAGCTGAAAATGAAATTCTCAATTCGGCTGTTATTATTTATTCATTCTTCATCGAATTAATGCACGATATGTGCTTCCCTTAGAAATCAGACAATTCCCACAGTCTGAGCTGTCGTGAATTGATTGAACGGGCATCGCTAGCAAGTTTTTATCGAACATTAGCTGATTGCCGCATGAGAAAATATCTATTAAATTTAAAATCTGTCCACAAATAAGCTGTTATAGGCGTTTTATATATATATATATATATATATATATATATATATATATATATATATATATATATATATATATATATATATAGCGTTTCGGGTAGAAAGGTCGATTTTACTGTTTATATATATATATATATATATATATATATATATATATATATATATATATATATATATATATATAAACAGTAAAATCGACCTTGCTAACAGAAACGCTCCTCTGTGGCGAAATCGGTAAAACTACGTCAGGTTATATGACGGTTCTGTATAGGCTATTGATTCGATTCGTGTCGGAGGACCCATATTTTCTATGACAACTGTATAATGTAAATGTTGTTAATGCTGTTTAATTATAAACAGTGCATTTACTTAAATAGGTGTATCTACAAAAATGAAATATATATATATATATATATATATATATATATATATATATATATGTATATATATATATATATATATATATATATATATATATATATATATATATATATATATATATATATATATATATACACTAGATTATCAAAAATTAGCTGATAGCCACATGAGAATATATGCATTAAATTTAGAATCTGTCCACAAATAAGCTGTTGTAAGAGTTATCTATATACGCATGTATGCATATATCTCTCTATGATACATATATATATATATATATATATATATATATATATATATATGTATATATATATATATATATATATATATATATATATATGTATATATATATATATACATATACATATATATATATATATATATATATACATATATATATATATATATATAGCTATATATCTATATATATGTATATATATATATATATATATATATATATATATATATATATATATATATATGTATATATACATATACATACGTGTATATATATATATGTATGAATGTATATAAAATTGTGAAACTGGAATTTGCCAAAAAAGAAACAAATCGTAGCTATATAATAAAGAAACTAAGAAGAAACTATGAAGATAGCAATATATGAACAATAACGGTAAATTTCTTAATAATAAGCATAAAAATCATTATACGCATAGAATTAAATCTTTGCATTAAAAATGGACAATGCACCACACACTGAGATAAATTGGCTGGGTGATAAAAGCGAAGTGTCTGAAATGTTAATTTGAAAAGAATTTGTTGATGGTATATTGGGCAGAATGAAAAAAAGCAATGCCTTTTCATTAACGACGAAAACAAAGGAGAAAATGAAGAGAGACATTCTACAGGAAGTAAACAAAATGGCGCGTTTACTAAAGCAATGAATAAAAATCAATAGAAAATGGTGGAAAATACAATCACTAACATTAATAAGAAATGAAATGTTCGAATGAGTTGTTAGATAAAGAACTTACAGACAAGATTGTCTTTAAAATCGACAAAAGAAATAGAAACCTTAAACCACTGTTTCTCAATCGCCAGGGTGCACTTATAGAATAACTAAAACTCTGTGGTGCACATTCAATTTTAATATGGAAAAATTAATCCTGAAATTTGAAAATATGAAATTTTGGTTAAGTCAAACCATAGAAGGTCGGTGATAGTTTTCATTAAAAGAGATTTATGAAGAATCTGCATTTTTTGTTTAATTCTTTTTGTCGATTATTGATTTTTGTTTGTTATTTCCCGATAATGACTGATTTAAATCCCATAAGGGGGGCAACATTGAAAGAAATATCCACTCGTTCTTAAAGTTTAAGGAATTAATTATCCAGTATAAAATATCAAATAACAATGATTTGACTTAGATATGGATGCCATTTGTTTGGTGCCTCTAGATTTAAAAAATATATATATATATTTCTAAATATAATAATAATTCTCCAATTCTTTTTCTGTCATCTTGCGGAGGACCTGGGTAGCTTTCAGGTCGCATTATTGCACCCGGGCGTACGGTTGGACAAATAGGGCTAAAGAATAGGGATAAAATATACAACGGATGCCGGAAAGTTCGAGTTCTGAGTCACTTCCAGAAATTTGAATAAATAACATATCCAAACATCAGGTTTTTAAAAAAAGGGGTTGTGGCCTAGCGTAGAAGATTTCTTCCATTCTACAATGGAGAAATTATCTAATACACACCCACTCAAGTTAAAGATTCTCAATTTACATCCATTCAAAATAGAAAAGTGTGAGGAGATGGAAATTATGAGAATAAGAGCGATATACAAATACCGAGATGTTTACGGCTATATCACGTTGAAGAACCGGTTCCCGTACGATAAGCAAAGTTAAGCAACATCGAGCCTGGTTGGTACCAAGATGGGTGACCTTTTGAGAATATCACGTGCTGTAATAATTGTTGCGTGTGTGGTGTAATAGAAAATGACTCACAATTGTTAATCGGAGAGCCGAGTTCCAATCCCCGTTGGTTCCAATATATTCAGTTACGCGCAAATACCACCGGGAGCGGTATGAATCTATCGATTCTCCCCAGCTATGGATTAATTATTAAGACATCTATCAGTAAATAATTATTATTTCCAAAAGAAAAATTCTTAAAATCTATTAAAAAACATATGGCTTTAAATCACCTGAAAAGGCTTGATAAGCTGTAGAAAACGAATCAATTAATAAATGTTGATCCTTGAATAGAATAGGAAAAGAATGTAGATTTCGGAAATCATATTAACAGCTTGAGGGCAAAAGCTGTTTGAGTGAAACTTCCTACTTACAAATGGAATATGGGGGAAATTTTGGATTTCGACTCTGTAGATATAGAATAACAAGTTCATGCTTTAATAGACTGGAGATCACCTGAACAATTACCATGGAAATAGTAATAGAATAGCGATAGACTTCTGACCTTGAGTTTGTGAGGAAGAGGCTGTACAATGGAAAATATGTCATTCCATTCAACACCTTGTACACGGTTTTGAACTTTACCCATGTTGAAAAGTAACGATTCGGCATCTCCAGTCCAGATATGCTAGCAATACTCCATTTTCGGTCCAATTAGACTCTTATAATATATAAAGCTCGGGAGAAGCAGGTCGTTACTGTCTAGAATGACGCCTCCTGGAGAGAAGAACCAATTATTTTGAATAGAGAAAACTCTTATGAATAGTGATGAAAAACTACAAGCCTGGATTTCGGGATGCTGAAAGTCAGTTTTCCCCCATTGAGCTGTTAGTGCAATGTAGGAGTGATCGGCTACAAAGTTCCAAACTGGCTCTGCATAATTTTGACAATTGCTTGCATATACTGTGGTATCTATGCATCGATTGGTACTAGCAAACTGAGACTGTTTCTGGTCTAATAATAAAAAAATGATTAATAAATAAACAGAAGTGAGTAAGGCAGAGGCGAGAGCGTTTGAGAACGCCTGGGTAAATTTCATGCACGAGGACAGTCATGGTAGCTAACTGAGAGAAATGTCTTTAAAATTTCGGAGAGGCTTCCAGAGATGCCAAAACTGGAAATTCTGTTCAACAACAGTCTGCAGCACATCTTGTGAGAAGCCTTTCAGATATCCAAGTCTATCGCTCTTGTGATGAAGTTCGTTGTCGATTGCTTCAATGATTGTGAGCGTAATGGTAGTAAAGTTATCAACAGTGGATCTAGAACAGCTAAACCGGATAATTATAACACATCTTAAACTGGACATCATATCTTTACATAAATATAATTAATTTATAATACTCCTGATGAGTGTAACAATGTTTTCGTTGTATAAATGTCTTTGAACTTATTCATGTATTCTATATTATATATATATATATATATATATATATATATATATATATATATATATATATATATATTTGCAAGGAATATGCATAATTTAAAAGGCATATAAGTGTAAATTTAGTAACTAAATACAACCGGTTTCGGCTCAGTCTTATCAATTTTATTTTGGGAAATAAAAGAATAAACTTGTAAATTAATTAAAGATGACTAATGAAAGAAAAAGAAATTCAAGGTAACTAGAGTGCAATAATATTCAGATCCTGTTTACAGAAGGAAGACTTGCGCTATCTGATATATAAGGACTCCAGGACCTTGACAGGATATAAAGAGTGAGACCTTGATAAAATAGAGAAACGGTCCACGGTGAATTCAGTAATACAAATACTGCTATTAATAATGTGTTGAGCAATAGCTGATCCGGATGTATTTACTAGTTGACTATTTGGGTATCTGGAGGGAGAGAGAGAGAGAGAGTGTGTGTGTGTGTGTGTGTGTGTGTGTGTGTGAGTGAGTGAGAGAGAGAGAGAAAATAAAACGCTCCATTACCGACATATATCTATGAAGTTTTTGTTTTTGTCGGTATATATATATATATATATATATATATATATATATATATATATATATATATATATATATATATATATATATATATATATGTATGTATGTATATATATATTATATATATATATAAACTTCAAACATTATTATAGGGAAAACTCGTTTTTGAAATAGTATTTTTAAAAAATATGGCTTCTCTTTGAAATTATATTAACGCTTGAAATAATACACACAGAAATACACACACACACACACACCTATATATATATATATATATATATATATATATATATATATATATATACATTTATGAAAATATATATATATATATATATATATATATATATATATATATATATATATTATAATAATGGATAAGAATTGACTCTCCAGTCGATTTGGATGTATGAGTGTCTGACAACTTAATT
>OZ038490.1:98181085-98188585 GCA_964036315.1 Acanthosepion esculentum | reverse complement strand
AAAAACCGTCCGAATGTTCTTTTTATCCGAGCGCTTTCGGCTATACATTTAGCCATTTTCAACGATTATATTTCAACTGTTAGAATTAGAAATAGTTTGTTATATGCATGTTTTATAAAATGATTCATTTTTTTGTTTCAAAACACGGTCAACATATTATGTCCATGTTTTATATATATATATATATATATATATATATATATATATATATATATATATATATATATATATATATATAGCTTTCATTGAAAACGGCCGACAAGAAATATTTAATTAATCTTTTATTGAATTTTTCCAGCATTGTAAGATTTTTTTCGTTTTTTAGGAGTTGATGAATAAACAAATTGTCGAAAATTATTATTGTTCTGAGTGCTTTCTCTTAGTTCAATAGCAGTTATAATGTATGTAAATATCCTTTAAATTTAATAAGTCAAAAACGAAGGATTTCGCGGTCATATGTTAGTAAGGACGGTTGTCCTTGTTTTGACGTGAGGTACCCGCCATAAAGTTCATGAATATTTTTATACACACTTCTTATATATTTATTTATATAAATATATATATATATATATATATATATATATATATATATATATATATATATATATATATATATATATGATTTACGGGAGTATAAGTTACCTTCAGCGTCCCGGCTCTAGACTTTTGTTGCTGGACCCGTTCGTCTACTCTTCAGAGGGCCTCAGCATTTTACTGCTTATAATTGTTCGTTTTTCCTTTTATGCCCATTTAACATTGTTATGAGTTTTCTTTTGTAATCTCTGCGCTCGAGTTGGCGCTTTTACGCGTCTGGCCATGACACCGCCTGTCTCTGCTGATGTTCGTGTAGGAAGTCATGATCATTTTGCCCTTTTAAAATGATTTTAAAAATGATTATAAATTAACTGATTTTAAATATATGGTTCCTCTGCTGCACAATGTGTAGCGAAGGAACGATATTTTTAAAATCAGTTAATTTTTAAATCAGTTAATTTTAAATTAGATAATTTATAAAATATATTTACACTGAGCACTGTTTTGTAAAATAAGAATATCAATAAGAACACCGGATTATATATCTTACTGCTCTGTCTTTTCACTATAACATATATATATATATATATATATATATATATATATATATATATATATATATATATATATATATTACTGTTCTTTCTTTTTACTATAATATAAATATATATATATATATATATATATATATATATATATATATATATAGACATAGTAATGGAGACTTTTCTCTCTCTCTCTCTCCCGTCTCTCTCTCTCTCTACATATATATATATATATATATATATATATATATATATATATATATATATATATATATATATATATATAATACTAAGGCTACTAAAGTTTAATTGGAAATTCTTATATATGCACACACACACATGTTGACTACTATGTTCACTTTTATATATATATAGATATATATATATTGGTAAAAGAAGTGTTAATTGTAGTAGGTTAGTTCCATAATTGGTTTATTTATTATTGTTAGAATTGATGTGTATATGTCTGTCTATAAGCTTATTTATACGCACATGTGTACATTTATTCATGCAGGTTTATAGGTATACGTGTGCTTACACGGTAGCTGATCAAATAATTGATCATTAATTCAGTACGAGATTAACCTGAGTATCTATGCACAGATTCACACCTACGTGTATTCTATGCTTGAGGCATAAAGAGATTATTAACTGGAATTCCATCAGGATACGTTTTTAGTAGCCACAAACTTAGCAATATCAGATGAGCGCATGATGCAGTGTTGTTAGCAGACATAGAATGGAAAATACAGAAGCTTTTACAAAATATAATAAAGGAAAGCGAGGAGAAAAGCTTAAACAGCAATTGCAAGAAGCAAATAATACATGATTGTCAGTAAAAAGAACGACACATTATGTGAATAACAAGATGACGATACGAAAATCGAGCAAGTACAAATATTTTCATATCTATGCAGTAGTCAGTAAATGTTGCACAAAAATCTGAAGACGCATTTGGATAACAAATTCATTTGCAAAAGTTAAGCAAAATATAAAGAAACAGGAAAATTTCGTTAGAAACAAAGGAACTGAAGTGTTATGCAATATCGATACTTTATATGGCAGCAGATGCTGGACGATTCTAATCTCAGATGAAAAGGTGACGCAATAAAATGTCTGGTTCTACAGAAGGAAGAGGCGAATACAATGGACAAACTATGTAAGTAGGAAGTAGTTTTAAAGAATATGGCAACAAAAAGGATACGTACTTAGGAACAAGAAGAGACATTTGAAATTTCTACGGCGATGTGGCCTTTCTAAGAAAAACAGGACTTACAAAATTTGACGCTTCCAAGACATTCATAAGATGAACAGAGGAATGCAGACCTTAACTTACATAACGAATTGGTGAAAATGATTGGCATAGAAGGTATTAGGAGAGATAGTAAAAAGACAACATTTAGTAAGAGTGACAAAAACCAGGAAGTTATGGAGAGCTATGAACGCCCTTGTTCTGAAGGTACATGGCAAATAGAAAGAAGAGATGGTCAGCGGGTTAACGCAACATATATCTGCTCAATTAATGAATCTTTTGCCATTATCTTCTTTTGTTCATCTTAGTAAACTTTAAAATTAGCTTTATCTAACTAATATTTCTTCTTTATGTGATTTATTAACGGGTGATACATATTAAAGGCAGGGATGAGTGATGGATAGAGGCTCGGATTGACGAATCGGTGAGCCGAGTTCGAATTCCAGTCGGATCCATTACATTCACTTACGTACTAACACCCACGGAACTGGTATGAATCCTGTTCTCCCACCGGTTATGGGGAAATAGGACAGACTGAGTTCTATAGCATTGGGTGGCAACCGATCTAAAAGAAGGAAATTCTTGATACAAAACCGGCATAGAGAAGGTTGGGCTCCGTCAGGATATCTTGACCAAGACACAACACTTCTACTGCGAATGCCGTATATGTCGTGCCCTGCTGGGTCACGTTGTTCGCGACCGCGATCACGCGATACATATATGCATCTTCATGCGTAAAGTTTTCGAGCGCTGATCATATAGATATTTCTTAATGAGAAGAGAAATGAGAAACCCAATCATTCCCCACCTTCCTTTCAGTTTGGCTTTGTGTTAAATCTATAGATGTTTGATATTTAGATAGAAGGTACCTGACATTTTAAACTAAGCTTAAATTCGTGACAGATTATGGAAACGGAATTGCAGGAATCGCCCGATTGTTGGGGACAAGTACCGAGTGTGAATTTTCCAGAGACAATAATAAATTGCACTTACGGTAAAAAAAGAAAAAGAATGGATATCGTTAATTGGATTTAGTGCAGCAATCCACTGGATGTCATGTGCTCCCCACTTTGCCCTAAAAACAACAATAGATGCGTGAGGTGTTATTCGGTTAATCCTAAAAGTGCAATCAGTTCAAAGTTATTAGTAGAGTGTGAAAAAAAAGCACACACATACACGCATACACACACACACACACACACACACACACACACACACACACACACACACACACACACACATATATATATATATATATATATATATATATATATATATATATATACATGGAATGTAAGAAAGAAAGAAAGAAAAATAAAGATAATGAAAGATACAGAAATACACGTATTTGTATATGCAGAAGAGATTTAGATGTCATTGCTAGTTTCTATATGAATTTAAATTTCACTGCATTTCAGTTGAATAAATTACACTTTATTTTTCAACATGGAAAATAAATTTTGTGCACCTAAAAAATATTTCTTCGCCTTCTTTCTCTTCTCTCTCTCCCCTTCTCTCTCTCTCTCTCTCTCTCTCTCTCTCTCTCTCTCTCTCTCTCTCTCTGCATATATCAATATCTACTACTGTTTGCGTGAGCCTCTGTTTCCAGTGTCTCTGTGAGACGTTTGAAATTTCTAAGGCACATAATGAGGAAAAACGACTTGGAAAATTTAATACTCACAGAGCAGATTGAAGTCAAGACGTACGGATTAAAGCAGCGAATAACCTACCTAGCGAGTTTGTCTAAATAGATGACTGAACAGGAATTAATAGAGACACCAAAATAAACTAAGATCGAGAAAGGAGAGGAAAATTTTGAGAGTCCTGATCGCCCACATCCTAAAGGAAAGAAGACACAAAGATTAAAAACAAGAAGTGGAGTTTTTTTCTAGCTACTTTTATTTAAATTTTTTCATTTGATCTAATGAGTTAAAAATGGCGATTCTCTGACTTTCGTTGAGATAGATATGTGGGTCATATGACGGCAAGTGTATGACGTCAGGAGATAGACTGACGAAAGAGAGTTGTGAGGTAGAGCTAAGAGAAGGAGGTCACTAGCCCTCTTACTGGAAAAACCACGACCTAACCAGGTTGTTAGAGAAACCACCATGTTTTCCGTTCGGGAAATACTACAAGTTAGTTTCACCTTTCTGGCACATCAGTTTTTGTTGCATATATGTTATAATTTCTCGGTGTGAAGCACGTATATATATATATATATATATATATATATATATATATATAGAGAGAGAGAGAGAGAGAGAGAGAGAGTTGTATATTTAGGCAGAAATCCTTCGTTTATGCATGTTTCATAAAAAACGATAGGCAAGGTACTACGATTGAGATTTTTATTTAATTTTTCTCTTGTGTTAGAACAAGAGCTTTCTTTACAGGACAAAGGGTGTGTAAGAACTGTCGAATGTTTTATGTATCTGAGCGCTTTCGGCTATACCTTTAGCCATTATCAAGGATGATTCGATTTTTCAGCTTAATTGAGTGTGTGCATTATGTGTATGTTTTAGTGTGTAGTAAGAATGTTTTTAATTTCAGAATACGGTTAGCACATTGTGGCTTTGTTCGTAGATAATATTTTTAAGAGTTTGCTTTTTTTATTATTATTAAAGCCTCCATTATTTTAATCTTTTTTTGCAGACGGAAGCAGTTAATATATTTGTGTTTTCTACTAATATGTTTCTAATGGAGTCTGGTAAATTTGTGTGCGTGTTTAAATGCGTTCTAATGGAGCTGTAGTCAGATAGGTGTAACGTAAGACGTCTGGATAAGCATGTAGTTGTGTAACCGATGTAATTATTCATGAGTCCGGTTTGATCAGGAACACAGTTCCTTAAGGGGCATTTGAACTCATAGATAATGTTCGTTCTTTGTAATTTTGATTAGCTGGTGTGTTGTTATTTTGAGTATAAGGTTAGCTGTCTTAAATCTTTTATAGTACATAATTAATTTGATTTTTTTATTAGGGTCAATTGGCGTAGTGTATTTCTTTATAATGTGTCTTAGTGAGGATTCATCTTGTTTGTAATTCTTATGCATTTGGGTTTTATAGTAAATGTGTACAATTTTGTATACGATGTATCATTATAAAAATCTCTGAGAAACATGTTTGTTATTCGTTTTCTGTTCATCTATTTTGTTACATCCGTGAAATATCGGTGTTGTTATATAATGTATATAACAATGCCCATAAAGAAGAATAACATAAACAGGAGAAAAAATATTCCTTCTACGCACTCTTGTTACTGAATAATTGTTTCATATGTCCTCAAATTTTCTATTTCTTTAAAATATCTATTTTATTTCGCGGAGTTTTCATTTAAAAATGACACATCCATATGAGCCAAATGCCGTGTCTATAGATATCCTCATGTTCCTGTGTGTGCGTCGTAAATAAATCTCTTTTGTTGTGTAAACAGACAGAATATTTCAATTTCAAATTTGACTCCCCTTATTTTTACTTGTTATATATTTAATCTCGGTCTGTTATAATTGTGGTGCAAGATGTTTTATAATGGACATTGAAGACAGAATCCAAAGTCATAGTTTCCCTCAGAGAAGCGAATTCATGAATCCAATATATCGTGCTTAGGTGTCCTTGCAGTAACAGAAGTAGAATTAAATTACCAGAGTTAGTTGCTCGTAGACGCCCTATCAGCGTAGCATATATGGAGATTTTCGTCGATGGCAACAGTCGACAGCGGAAAATAAGTTATTATAAATCAGAGCGGCGCTTACGGCTAAAACAACCAATGCGCGATTGGAACGTTTGACAACGGCCACAATAGTAAGTAGAATACTGTGGAACCATCCACAATCTGGACTCTACTCCCTTCATAGCTCTTTGTTCCCGCGAAAACAGCAGCGCTCTACTAGATTTCGGGGACCCATATCTCAGTACGGAACACTGATAGAAAATTACATAATAGATGTTTCACACTTTTCTTTGAAGCGGAGATTGGATCGTGCAACGTTACCCGTGCCTTCAGACAGTGCCCGATGCAGTATCTGTTTGGGAATTCTGGAATTATCCATGCGCGTATGAATAACTCCAAGATTTACTTTGTTTTTTTGATAACGACAAGGAATCCGATTATCTTTATATATTACATGCACACACACACACACACACACACACACACACACACACACACACACACACACACACACATATATATATATATATATATATATATATATATATATATATATATATATATATATATATATATTAGTAGCATGGCCCGGCGTTGATAATGCTAGATTCAAAAATTGTACGACTCATGCAGCAATCGCTATCACTTGACTTAAAATATTTTTCCCCTTCCTTGCCTTTAAAGCAGTGCCCTTTGCCGTGCTGATGTTGCTACATTCCTTACTTCTTGCCTATCTCACACTGCGATTTTTTTCTAAGCTCTATACTAAACATTAAATCTCTTAGGAAAAAAAAAACTAAACAAAATGAACACAAAACAATCAGCTTTAAACTGGAACAAACGAATGAAAAAAGAATGCTAACAACAAATACTTTTACACACAACCCAGTTCTGCGGAATCAGAATCACCAAATGAGCCCATTGGAGTAAAGTGCCATGCAGATTTAAATTTTTCCCACTTGTGACGAATGCAGCTATCGATTTTTTTGGCATGCTAGCATGCTAGTTAATATTCGTGTCAGTCAGCTGTTGGCTCTCACGGTGGCCAATAGAATCTTCCTGCTAAAAGTTCCCACTCTGGCTAGTAGGAAATGGCTGCAAATTACATGAAAACTGCCGTAGAAGCATGAAAAAAATCAATTATTTCCACTATCGATGAGAGTTGGGAAATGCAAAGTCGGTCTTGGCCTTTTTTTCGCTAACTTGGAGCATGTGCATGTAAAATTTGGTGCAAATCCGTCGAAAATTGCGGCCGTGCATTCGTTACACACACACACACACACACACACACACACACACACACACACACATCCTGGCTTTTATATATATATATATATATATATATATATATATATATATATATATATATATATATATATATATATATATATATATATTAATGCATGTTTCATTAAATTATATAGACAAGTTTTGTCTATTTATTTTAAGTAATTCGTTTCATATTGTCGAATAAGCTTTTTAGCATTATCACTGAAACAAG
>OZ038490.1:98118585-98176085 GCA_964036315.1 Acanthosepion esculentum | reverse complement strand
AATCTCGTTACTGAAAGCAGGCAAAACGGGAAGATAACTATATATAATTTTAAGAAATGGCATTAACTACGCGGAAGTTCAAAACACTTCTTCGGTACAGTTAGTTTTTATTAATAAAAGGATCTGGTCTACTCATGAGGGAAGTTAAAGAACGGATCGACTTATAGAAAAATACTGAATGATTCATTAACATAACAGTTGATAGATGACATCATTCTTTGACAAGGGGATGATTTTCTCTGAATTCATGAAATGATGAGTTACCTTTAATTATATAATTTACACTCGGATTAATGTCCTCATTGTTGTTGTTGGTGTTCTTGTTACCACAACGTTTCGGTTGTCGTCAGAATCCTGCCGATCCTAGAAAGACTTAGGAATTTCGAAATTACGGGGATATATCGAGCTGGTTCCTCCGATGTATTGCTGGTAATCATTTAAAAAAAATGTATTGATAATATTCATATGTATTTTTGTACTTTCATAGTGTTTTGACCCCTTTTCTGTTGGTACTTATTTGCCCATAGCTGGGACCCTGACAGGTTCTATTACTCCAATTCAGGGTGGACCTCGGACCACCAGGAATTAAGAGATGGTTCCACGCTCCTCAAAACCTCCTGATCAGAGGCCTTGCTGCTGGATGCAATTTATCGTTTTATATATTTTATAGTCATACCCAGGACGAGTGTTAGCCAAGTGAAAGACCCGTCCTGGGTAAGACGTTAAACTACATCCGCGTCCTGGGTCAGACGATAAATTGCACCCAGCAGCAAGGCCTGTGATCAGGAGGTTTTGAGGAGCGTGGAGCTGCCTCTTGGTTACTGGTGTTCCTAGGTCCAGCCTGACCCACGGTGGTAGCACCTGTTATGGTCCCAGCTATGGGCAAATAGTTAACTATTACCGACAATACTTTTTGAAAAAAATATTAACAGCAATACAATTTTAAAGGAAAAATATTACCAGAAACAAATTTTTGACAAAACAAAATATTACCAGCAATAAAAAAAAATGTTATCGGCTTTAAAAAAACCATTGAGGTTGATATGCCGTAAAACAAAATAAACCAAACCAATCTAAACAAAGGAAAATATATTCTATTCATAAGAATCTATCCTAAAAATGTTATCGGCATTAAATAACTTATTGAGGTTGATATGGTGTAAAACAAAATAAACCAAACCAATCTAAACCAAAGAATACTTATTATATTCATACGAATCTATACTAAAAATTTTGGCAGCATTAAGTAACCCATTGGGGTTTAAAAGCCGTAAAAAAGAAATTAAACCAAAGCAACCTAAACCAAAGAATACTTATTATATTCATACGAATCTTTCCTAAAAATGTTGTCGGCATTAAATAACCAATTAGGTTGATATGCCGTAAAACAAAATAAACCAAACCAAACCAGGTGAAAGACGTGACATTATGGGTGGACAATTCCAAAAGCTTGTCATCGTTGGCTACCTTAAACGGTCATATTTTAACGTCTGAATTTACATAAAGAGTTTATAATACATTTGCCCTTATATTCTCACTACATAAACAATATTTCTTTAATTTTTCGGGTAGACTGGTTGATAGTGGATCATTTTTACGCCAAGTTGTTGCGAACAATCAATCGATTGTGTTCGTTCTTTTCGAAAATGGATCATAAGTGTTACGTTTGAGTAGGGAATCGCAGACGGAAATTTAGTTCATTAATTTATCTTCGTGAAATAGTGAGACGCACAAACATCGTACGGTATCATATATGTAAGCATTTTCAAAAGGCTTATATATATATATATATATATATATATATATATATATATATATATATATATATATATATATATATATATATATATATATATATATATATGGAGTATCTATGCGATGTCCCGTTTTGTGTTATCTAGTTAATTTTTCTTAATGTTTCGATTTGGTCATCAACAACTGTAGGCCTTTCTCTGTCTTATAGATAAAATGGAACACATTACGAACAATCTTCCACGCTAATGCACCATACCCATAAACGTTACGTAACTTAACCACTAATTGTAGTGTGTTTTTCTTTTCCGGAAGCAATATCGCACGGAATGATAATAATGTATCTCATTTTACTTCATGTTCACTTTTAACTTAACTTTGAACATTCACTATTCACAAGAAGATTTCATATATTACAGTCACGTGTTAAACGAAATCGCCTGTTCAAATTGCCCTAATTAAAAAAAAATCTAGGAACTTTTGTTTTTATAATAACGTATTACCAAATCGAGAGAGAAATAACGTTCGTGTTTAGAACTTTACTCCATCCAGATGAAAAATATTTATTTCTCATATTTTAAGTTTTTTCATTTGTTTAATAAATGTTTCCTCAATAAAGGTGACATCCGCTGTTTCTCTTTGGAATGAGTGTGTCTACTATACTTGATGGTACGTAAAATGACGGAGAATCATGAGTTGCCATCTGTTCCAATGGAAAGATGAATTTTGGTCAGTGGCTTGGACTCATCTTGAATGTCTTTTGACACAAATGATTGAGGAAGTGTTGGAGTTTCCCATTTCGTATAAAGAATTTCGCAAATACTTGCAATCATACTTTTTTATAATACTATTCAGTTTTATTTGCTCGGACGTATAAATTTTCACCTCATTTTGTTGGTCAGCTATTGGATAATGAGATTGTTTTGCTAGAGCAGGGGTTAGCAAATTACCGCCCGCTTTCCTGATACGGCCACTGATATCAGTTATCTTAATATTTTGTGCATTCACTGTAATGTATTGAACAAAATGGTTATCCATTCCGCGCTCGTCATTCTATCAGTTATCTGGCCCTCTGTGAAAAAACGTTTGGTGACACCTGTGCTAAAGGATAAGTTCGCAAGTTTTCAATCAAGTTTGAGCCTGGCGAAAAAGAAAAGTTCACAACATCAAACGTGTGTCAATGAAACCTATTTTTTTATATATCCATATTTTTTGTCCTTTTCCAAATCTGTTGAATTGACTGTCCTACATAGAAAAAAATTCTATTGATTGGTCTTGTACGATTTTCCATTTGTACTTTCTGGCAGATCCTTGCAGACAAAAACGCCTACACCATTCATGCTCAAATTCGGAACAGTAGCGTAGCTTGGAATAAAAAAAAAGATTGGAAAATTATTTAAAATTTGTTTTCTAGACAAAAACGGAGGGAAAGTAGGTTGAAATAAATAAAAAAACAAGTCGGAAAAAGTGGAAACCCAAATGAATCAGCATTTCGTAATAAGAGTGAATTGGTTCGAAGAAGGAACTGAATAGCCAAATAATCGGAATGTGACAGTAAATAAATCAATATTTTTTTATACCAAACACAGATCGGCCAGACCGAATCTCCACCTTGCGTTCGTTATAATTATATCAGAACCTCAAATATCCAAGAAACCTCTTCACAGTTGGGTGGTACCTGTCGATCGTTTATGGAATTTTCAATGTTTTTTTTAATATAGCATGCACGATCTGAATTTATTAAACAATTTCGTTATCCTCCAAATAAGCCATACGATCCATTCTGAAATTTAAATTAATATAAACGGCCATTAGTTTGAGCCTAAGGGCTCGAGGACATATTTATTTTAACTACATTAAGCGCTCTTTGTTTAAACTTGCGGAAAAATAAAGTTGGTTCCAATAGTATTCTGTTTTTATTATTGTTCACCGAATATAAGGCCTAAGTGGCACTCAAGGTAGAGGATTATCTTTCGCTAATTCTATCTCTTTTTTTTTTGAGTTCTAGTTATCGTCTTCTTGGATTCAATTAAAGAGGTAAGTCACCCCAACAAAAGAAAAAAGATTAAGTCAGTTTTGGTCAGTATAGGCAGATAGTGTTTTATTTTCGCCCTCTTTCTGAATTCTGCTAGTAGATTTTCTAACTATACAGTAAAGGATTTCTGAATGGGGGGTTGTTGTAAGGGAGAACCGCGGGTTGAGGATATATGTCGGATAGATAACGGCTGACCTTCGACTTGAAGAGTTTAAAATTGTAGGTATAGAAGCATTCGCTCGGAAATTCTGTAGACATTGTAACACTTCTAGAGGAGAATCTGCCTGAGTGAAACTGCCTTCTTACCAAAGAAATATAAAGGGAATGAGGATGAGACGACCCTTGGTACGTAGCATGAAGGATCCTAGCTGCGAAGGTTTGAACTTGTGGAACCAAGAAATGTTGTTCGACCGATCTGCTCTGAAAATACCGGTAGAACACCGAAAGGCGAGTAAAGTTTCGTCTTCAGGAAAAGATGGAAAAAATTCATCACCCACAAGGCAACCTCTTTTGAACTCGACCGAGGCAGGAAACCTACGACTGGGCAGGGGCTCCGACCAGTTTTATTTCAAATACTGATAAAAGATGAAGCGGTTACTAATATGAGACGCAGTGTAAGGATACAGTGAATATCCACCGTATGTAGTCAGAGAGTATAATCAATATATTATATATAGGCTGTATGGTAAGTTCTGAATTCAAAACCGGCCTTGAGGCAAAACTTAATGTGCAGATAGGGGCTCTGGTGCCTTGCAAGGTAACCTAACTAGCAGAAGGTCACTCCGAAATATAATCTGCATCCTTACATGTCGCTTATCTCGTGGCAGCCTTGACACCAGAAAGCAGATGATTGGCATTGGACAAAAGAGTGGGACTGAGAATTCACACACTTTTCTCGCTTCAATAAATTTCAGGTGGAGGTCATCCTACGACACCAGATGAATCTTCTACTCTCACGAAAGGACTCATCGGTAATGTGTCGATGGAATACCCATGCGTTGGCCCACGACCCGAAAATCCATGCATGGGAACAGGTAACTGCACTCATTCATACACTGATCATTACTTTCGGATTGTTTAGTAATCTCTTTAGATTTTATTTTGTAATCAACAGAATAAATCTTTCTCAAAGATTTAATAATCTTATAGTATATGTTTTCTTTTATTTCATGACTTTTATTTACTGAGTAAATAAACATAAATTTCATTATATGTTAACATACCCACCCCTGTATATAGATATTTTTGTAGTCTATGAAAAAGAGTTTACTTTACATGTCATTCTTAATTATCTGTCTATATTTCTGAGATGAGGTATTATGTACACTATTTACATTATACAGATCATTGTCCTCATCTTTGTCGCCATATTGTACGTTCCGGCCTTGTTCACGTGGTTGGAATGTCGAACTGAACCCTTTATTTCGCTCAAGCGTGTAGACTGTTCTAGTTCCACGTGCAATGTTTTTTAATAGATGTCAGTTATCAGTTATCTCTTGTTAATTTCCCTCTCCGGCATTGAACTCACACTCTTTGTGTTCTGTCACTCGATCTAACCAAAAGAGTGAGTTCAATACCCACTTAAGGCAGTGGTGAACTTGGAGAGGGGAATTAACAGGAGATAACTGATAACTAACATGCATTAAAAACATGCCACGTGGAACTAGAACAGTCTACCCTAGTGAGCGAAATAAAGGGTTCAGTTCGACATTCCAACCACGTGAAGAAGGCCGAAGCGTACAACGGCCGAAACTTTGTGATAAATATGGCGACAAAAATGAGGACAATGGTTCGAATAATATAAATAGAGTGATTCTTAAATTTTAAAATATTTTCTCCATGACTGTATTTACACGTAATTTACAGGAAAAGTCATGGGAATCGAAGTATATCTATCAATTATTGATAGAAAATTGTAGATTGGCACAGAACGGGCGTTACTTATTTGAACAGTTCGAAAAATCTGGAATTGTGCTAACACTTTTTGGTAAAATCTGTACTCTTCCCGATCATGATCGATTCCTTATTCCAAAAGATACAGGTAAATATCACGAATATCCCAAAGGGAATGGCGGGTAGCAAAACTGGACAGAAATAGATTCTTTCAAAAAGTTTACAGCTTTCCTTCTATATGCATTTTATATTTAATATAATACGCACCAGGTTTGTTATATTGATCTCCCTTGCATAAAAACCCAGATAGTTTTAGAAGCGTAAATACCTTATTAGATTAATTAATCTTAATAATTAGCGCACACTTTTCACCCATTTACTTTATAAAAAAAAGGAGGTTACATTATCGTGCATAAACTAAATAACATCAAATTGTGCGATTGACACAGTCACGAATTTAAACGAGACATTTAATTAAATTCCATATAATAAACCTAGCGAAAGCTCTTGAAAAATTCGAACCATGTTTTCTGACACAATTAGCCTATCACATTAAAAAAAAATCCTGTAATTTAATCGAAAGACTAAATAACATAAAGATAAGCGATAAACACAGCAGTTGTTTAGTTTTACACTCACACACACACACACACACACACACACACACACACACATACACATATATATATATATATATATATATATATAAATTATAAAAGAATTTATTGGTCAGAGTTGAATTACACCAGGAAATAGTAATATTAAAAAGTGCTCAATACACGTATAAATAAAAGAAAAGAAAAGGAATAGAAATTTAAGAGGCAGATCATTTGAATTTTTAGAAAACATTAGGAGATCAACCGATCACGCTACCTTGGTGTCAACCTTCAGGCGATTTGGGCTAAATATTCCCTATACGCTATATTATTTAAAAATAAATAAACGCACAACGCGAAGCGTAATAGAAGCTGGGCAGCAAATGAAGGCTATTGAAACTGTATCGAAGCGGCGTTACATTTTGGTTTGGTTTGTTTTGTTTTAGGGCATATCAACCTCAATGGCTTATTTAATGCCGACAACTATTTTTATTGCTGGTAATATTTTTTTTCAAAAAGTGTATTGCTTGTAATTTTCTTTTTTTTTTAATTTGTAGCTGGAAATCTTTTTTTTTCAACAATCTATTGCTGATATTAATTTTTTACAAAGTATTTCTGGTATTAAAACCTATTTTTACATTTTCATAGTGTTTTTACCCCCAGTTTGCGGTTTAACCATTTACCCAACAGGCGCCACAACCCGGGGTCAGGTTGGATCCATGAACACCAGCAAACAAGAGCCGGTTCCACGCTCCTCAAAATATCCTGATCAGAGGCCTTGCTGTTGTACACATTTTATCGTCTTATCCATGGCGTGGATGTAATTTACCTTCATAATCACGACGGGCGGAGTTTTATGAAATATACATAATTTCAACCTGGATCATACAAAAAAAGGATTTTTTTTATGTGTAGACATCGTGTCATTATTTCTGATCTGTCATTCAGAATGTTTTTTCTGATCTTGAACTGTTAATATTGTTAACCAGCGGTGTTTTATCAAGTCTATTCTTGGAATTACTATAAACTGATCCTTGCCAAAAATATTTTACCTTAATGGTCAACATATTTCTGACATGTCGCTGGTACCTTTTAATATCTCGCCGCAGAACTAGACTATCTGATATTTCAAATAAACTAAACGACACTGAACATAAAAACGGTTCGACAAAATCATCGATTTATGGAACATATATTTCTATAACACAATATTATTATACGTTCGATGAAGGCAAAAATTTCGTAATATACCTACATTTCCATGATAAATATACCCCGAAGCTATCAACTTATGTATTTGATTTTGTTAGAAAAATTTACATGAACATTGTTTGGTAATGCCAGAATTAATATTCGATAGGAATTTTTTATCATGTGTGTGTGTGTGTCTGTATATATATATATAAATGGGCAAATATAGGTATGTATACGAGCGAGTGATAGTATACAAATACATATAAATACTCTATAGTGTAAGAAAAACAGTGCTCAATGTTAAATACCAGAGCTATTTAATATATATCTATTAAGAAATATACATAGTAGCTTACATTAATTGCACAAATCCGAGATATTATTGTTAAAATAAAATAAATATAATAATTCCAATACTTGAAAATTGCTTCAGCATGAAACTTGGAGTTGTGCCATTAATATATAATATTATGCATATATATATATATATATATATATATATATATATATATATATATATATATATATATATATATTCTTTTTCTTATACTTTTTCATATTTCTCTACCTTCTTTTTATTCTTCTTCTTTCTTTTTCTTCTTTCTCTATCGTCTGTTTATTATTCTTCTTTCTTCTTTTCTTCTTTCTCTATCTTCTTTTTATTCTTCTTCTTTCTTCTTTTTCATATTCTCTATCTTCTTTTTCTTTTTCTTCTTTCTCTATCACCTTTTTCTTCTTCTTTCTTTTTTTTCTTCTTTCTCTATCGTCTTTTTATTCTTCTTCTTTTTCATATTTCTCTATATTCTTTTTCTTCTTCTTTCTTCTTTTTCTTCTTTCTCTATCGTCTTTTTATTCTTCTGCTTTCTTCTTTTTCTATATTTTCTTTTTATTCTTCTTCTTTCTTCTTTTTCCTCTCTATCTTCTTTTTATTCTTCTTCTTGCTGTCCTCCTTCTTCTTCCTATGTACCGTGCCTGTTCATGACGTTGACGATCATGGCTCACCACATGTCCCTTTTCTTTTATCCTAGACCCTGTCCCGCCAACCATTTACAGAATCTCTTGAGGTAAGCTGTTTTTCCCTATCCATCTTGCCTTCAATATGGCTTTTTAGCATTATATTTCCAAAGCACTCTT
Organism: Acanthosepion esculentum; assembly: GCA_964036315.1. NCBI lineage: Eukaryota > Metazoa > Mollusca > Cephalopoda > Sepiida > Sepiidae > Acanthosepion > Acanthosepion esculentum. The sequence continues at coordinate 98,167,481 of OZ038490.1, read as the reverse complement.
TCCTCAAAATGTGTCCTAGATATTTCAACTGTCTCTTTCTGATGTTAAATATAAGTGTCCTTTCTGTTTTCCTTTTCTATAAAACTTCCTTGTTTCTCACAGGTTCAACTCATCGTCTTCTCAGCAACTTGAAACTAACCTAATTATAATCTCCAATTAAAAGTCACCATGCGCAAAATACATGAAAACTGATCTCTCAACTGCGACTTTAGCGATTAAGAAGATTGGATGGACCTGATCGTTGTGAAAATGGTTATATCTCCTGAGGGAAAACAATGAATACCTTATATAACAGGAAGTATAATATATTATAAAGATGTAGGCGGTAAAATAATATTGTCTTTCAATATGGAGAAATATTGATATTTTTGAAACAAACTGTTTTTTTGCGTTCTACATGTCACAGCCAAGAACTTTAAAATGTATCCAAGCAAAACAACTGTTGTTCAAATTTTGAGACAGTTATTATTTTCCACTTTGTACGAAAAAGTTTCAAAAGGGCTAAATTATTGGAATAGAACCCAGTCTCTCCAGATATTAATCCAACGCCAACAAATGCATCAGTCGAAGAATTTCACGTAAAGAAATATGAATATTGAAAGGGCTGGAACCATAACAAAATAAATCTTTGAATGATTGATGAAGTTTCCAATGAAAATTAAATATTTAATATTTTGTTTTAAACATTACACCTCAAGCAAAGAAATAAAACCCATGGGATGCAAGTGGTTATTGAATGTTAGACAATATAAGAAAAACTACAGGTAATGAGAGATGATAATAAGAGAACAAGCCTTAGGAAACAGAGCATAACGAATGATATTGCATTTCAATTTTTGATGATCAAAGTTAACTTGGTAGTAAGAAGGCGGAACAGAGTTCCACAAGCGAGATGTGTGGTAGAAGAATCTATCAGAATAGAACTTACGGTCACATCTAGCCATTTCAACAGTAGAATGATGAGAGCATGCAGCCAATCTCGTATTGCGTTTAAATTCATAAAGTCTAGATGCCATGGAGGAAAGTTCATCACAACAATTACCATGAAAGACTCAGGGAAGCTGAGTTATGGCGGTGGGAAGGGACTGAATTTCGAGATAACAGGGCAAGACAAATAAGATTGTAGATCCTTCTTTGGATTTTATCAAAGATTTCTACATATATAGCAGGAGCACTAGAATAGATGTAGCAGGAATTGTCAAATCACTTAAATGCGGACACACACACACATATTATATATATATATATATATATATATATATATATATATATATATATATATATATATATATATATATATATATATATATATGACGGGTGTAAGAGTAAAATTGTCTAAATCGTGTAACAGCATAATGTTCCATCCCACAAAATGTTTAATATCTAAAAAGACATTAAACTGATTGTGTTTCTTTTTTCCAGGTTTTCAGATAAGATATTTAGACATCGCGACACCAATTTTCGTACAATCACTAAAAACCTTATTCAGCTAAAAAAAAAAAACAGGTTTAAATATTTTTCTGTCAGAGAGCCTGTCTTCCCAACTGACCAATGGTTAGTGGAAAAAATTGCATTCAGGCTTTCAGTACTGGTACCAATATTCATACTCTGGCTTCTATCTTCAAAGTGGCTTCAAGAACCATCAAGGGAACGGTGAATAGGTTTTAAAAAGAGTATCAACAATAGAAAGAGGGATCATCATTTCAACTTAGAGCTAAAGAGATAAATTAGAAAAGATCCAATTCAATTCATATGACGATTGGCACGTGAGTGAGCAGTTTCAGCTTTGCCGCATCAAACAGCAGTGAAAAAAGACTTGAAAATGAAATCGTACCTGAAACCTGTGAGGCACCTTTTCACTCCAGAATATAAAGAAGGTTAGAGATGGCGAAGATCATCTTGAATGAGTTGGAAAATGATTCTGGAATTATATATATATATATATATATATATATATATATATATATATATATATATGAACATTATTTCAATATTTCATGAGATTTCGATTGTTACGTATGATTAATTAATGATGAACATGTCATTTTCGTTTATGATCGATTTCATCACGATACTTCTGTCAAGCTGAGACAGTAATTACGCATTCATATTGATCATTGTATAGGTGAATAGTGTTATACATACCTCGGAGAATTCCAGTAATATATCTTTAATCATTTCTAAGATACAACGGTTCGCAGCTTAATCTAACAATTGGACAATTTTGGTGTTTCACGCTTTGGAAAATTTTGATATTACACCGGGTATGTATGCATATATATATATATATATATATATATATATATATATATATATATATATATATATATATAAAGTGGACATTACAGTCAACACCCAGAGGTGACAGCTTGTTTTTTTGCCAGGTAATTTTAATCGAGTTTGTTTTATTCACTTACATAGAAATACTAAGTTGGCTTTGTTATAAATCAACTTCGTTTCGCAAGCTACTAGTTATTTAGTCGGAATTGTATCAGTAAAATGATTATCAATTGCATTCTAAAAATATTTTCTGGCTTTAAAAGTAACCTTTAAAAGGTTGATAAGCCGTAAAAAACATATAAGTCAAGTTTTATGTCTGCTAATATACTTTCAAAGTCTTACCTACTCCCATCACCCTTCAGCTTTCTAATTACTTGATTCTCAAGTAAATGAAATCTAATTAACTCATTTGGATTAAAAATTAACATACCTATGCAAACCAGTATATATTTAAGAATATAGATTTAATAAGTCTAGTATTGTCCTTCGAGTTTACTTACGAAAAGGTGCATGTGAACGCCATGGGATTGTTCTCGTTCTCATTTCCATTTAAGTATTTCTGTTCCAGCTCCCGCAGTCACTGTTTTATTAATATCGCTTTGTTCCTTTATGACCATATGTGCCTGTTTAAGCTATTGAGGAATAATCTGGATTCCCTTACGTGTCTCTGACTTTATAGATAAAGCAGCGGGATTCCATGCCTAACAACGGCCAATGATTAATTCTACGCAGACGTGTGATACATAAAGTATAACGAGAAAAAAGAAGAGAAAAGAAAACGGGTAACTACAACGAAGCCGGGAACAAAATCGAAAGGATTTAATCCGGAATACCCAGCATGCGTCATCATCGCTTTCACCTTTCGTCTCACAAGAGAATTTCCGGTCCCCATTCTTTGGTGATGCCTCTGGTGTGTGGCACACGATGAAAGTTGGTGCAGAGACAATGAGATTCGCGACTTGAACGTCTATAGAATTTCGTCGCTTCACTAGATTCGTGGTTAAAAGATTTCCCTTCTGAATTGAACGATATATTATTATCTATAATTTTAGAATTAATATCATTTACTAAATTCATTCTTGAACAAAATTTGTAAGTGGTTGATAAATCTGAGTAAAAAACAATTTAAAAAATCGAATTTTTATCAACAGTATTTAATGAAACCATTTTAAAATGAACTCTATTTTTGTTTAGTATATCTTATCCACGAATATTCTTTGAATAAGTGGAAAACAGTAGGAAAAATCTACAAATATTCATTTTCTTTTGTCAGACACAAAATAAAGTTTTCCATTGTCTTATTTCCATATATAATAGAAGAAATATTTGTTTACTCCGAGTAAGATTTCAAAATGGCTTATTATGACGCCAGTAAAACGATTCTTTAGTTCTAATGTTAAATTGGCCTGCTTCATAATACAAAGCATGATAGAATTTGGTCCAAATGCCTTGTAGATGAATCATATCTGGTAATTAATTTTTACATTTTTGTTTGTCAATGTAAAAAATATTTTATTACCTACATATGCTAAGTTCAAGTATATACACACACATACACACATATATGTGTGGGTGTGTATGAACGTGCATGTATATATGTGCATATATATATATGTATGCGTGTATCTATCTATCTATCTATCTATTGATGTGTGTGTGTGTGTGTGTGTGTGTGTGTGTGTGTGTGTGTGTGTGTGTGTGTGTGTAGTTATTTTTCTTTTAAAATATGATTCCATCGCGACACAGAAGTTACAATGTTTCGAAACTGGGAATACGGATGACCAGTTTGGAAACATAGTAATTTCTGTGTCACGATCGAATCATATTTTTTTGAAATAATCTAGGCTCTACTTCTGTATCGAGCACTGATTTTTTTAAAAAACAAAAATATTAAAGGACTTGGGATCATCAATCTAACAGTTATTTCCTATTTTATCAACACACACACGCACACACACACACACACACGCACACACACATATATATATGCATGTATATATGTATGCATGTCTTTATATATATATATATATATATATATATATATATATATATAGAGAGAGAGAGAGAGAGAGAGAGAGAGATAGAGATAGATAGATAGATAGATAATCAGTACAGACGATCCTTAAAAACATTCAGTTATAATTTATTTCATGAATAAACAAATATTTATCTTTTCAGACCTATTCTTTTAATTAAATTGAGACAATTTATCCAGACGAAGAGAAAAAGGAAAAGGAAAAAAAATTTTTTTCTAAAGATGAACAAAGAAAAAGAAAAATTTCAATATAAGGTTTTAAAAATCTTTTTGAGGGAAGAGACAAATTAAGAGAGTGAGTGGGGCGCAAAAAGACGGGGAGAGTGAAGGAGAATAAAATAATGAAATTAATTAATTAACGAGATAGATAAAGAAGAATTTCAAGAAACATAAAATAATATATATATATATATATATATATATATATATATATATATATATATATATATATATATTAATTAATATATATTTATTAGTTAATTAATATTATATATGTATTTTTATGCATTTTTATATTTTTAATTTTTTAATTTTTATTTTATTTAACTTCCTTTATTTTATTGATGTCAATTATTATTATTATTATTATTATTAATTTGAAATTGCTATTATTATAATGCGATGATGATTGTTTTCTATCGAAAATGAAATGAACATCGTAAAATCCTATGTATCTATTTTAAATCTGACCACTCTTTTCTTTACCCTGTATTTTAATTTGTTCAGTCCTTCATGTAAAATCATTTCTAGGTCACCTATCGGCTGATGTTTTATTCTTCCTTCTACCTTTCTTTTATTGCCCTCTCTCACTCTCTGCTTCTCTCACCAATTCCCCCTCACACCCCCTCTCTTACTTTCTCTCTTCCCCCCACAAAACATTGTGAAACCTTATATTGAATTTTTTATTTTTATTTCTTCCTCTTTAATATTTTTTTTCCTTTTCTTTTTTCCTCTCTCTTTTCCTTTTGTCTGGATAAATTGACTCCATTTATTGAAAAAATGCTTCAGTTTGAAGAGATGAATATTTATATATTCATGAAATAAATTATAACCGAATAGATTTTTAAGGATTATCTGTATTCATTATTATATTATTCTGTTACTGACATTGAGTTTTTCTTGGAATTATCACTACTAATTATCAGTTGATATATCGATATATATATATATATATATATATATATATATATATATATATATATATATATATATATATATTAAATAAAAACAGACCACTTAAAGTGGTCCGATTTTATTTAAATTATTAGCTCTGATTTACATTCAGCTCTCTGGATTTTATCCTCCTTGGTCGACCCATACGGATTACGTAGTTTTTCGTAAACTAAATATATATATATATATATATATATATATATATATATATATATATATATATATATATATATATATATATATAATATGCTCGCACACACACAGAGATACAGGGTGCGATGGGTAAATTGCCGCCATTTTATAGTTTTAATTTCGTGCATTGTTTTGGTTTTAATGTTGCTAACTATAGTAGGGTTACTTGGGCACCGTCTATGAAAAAAAAGAGTACCATGGCGCAATTCACTCCGCCAGAAATTTGGAAACGGCATTCTGTGATACTTGCCATTGTCGCTTGAGTGTTTTTGTGTCAATCTGAGTATAGTGCAGATAATTAGACAAAAATTGGATGAGTCTAAAGATGATTACCCTGATTGGATGAGTCTAAAGATGATTACCTCGGATTGTTGATGAAGTGTTCAGAGTCAATATGGAGGCCAACATCAAGTGCCTTGAGCGGGTAGTGCTGGCCTGGTTCAAGAAAGCGGCTGCTGGAAGACTCTATGACTGGCAATAGGATTCTACACAATGCCAAACATGCAGGATAACTCAGTCATGGGTGTTAGACAATTTCTAAAACCAGATCACCAGACTGTAACCCTATTGATTATCATACGTGGGACGCACATGAGCTAGATAAAATTCAAAAGTTGAACTGAAGGCAACGATTGCGGCAGCATTCACCACCTTAAAGAAGGAGACCGTCATGAATGTTTGGAGGAGATTCCGGAGTCGTCTGGAGGCTGTGCCTGGAGACAGTGGAGATTATATTGAATAAATTTACTCTGTACCATTTCAAGATATTTTGTGTTATTTCAATTTGTGTGGAATTTTGACGACAATTTATCCTTCGCACACTACACACACACACACACACACACACACACACGCACGCTCACGCGCGCATACACACACACACACACACACACACACATATCTTGAGAGCTCTGCGAATCTGTTCAGCAAAATATTTAGATGACGAATTTGGTTATATCGAGGATACCTTCTCCAGCCTTTCGTATCCGAGACAACTAATACTCGGCGCTAAACATAAAGCCTTGAAAATCCACAGAGTTCGTCCATCAGTACATAACAACATACCGACTACTACTACTACATCAAAGGTGGAGAAAGGCACACTCTCAGCTGCCCCTGATAATCCCATTGGCCGCATCTTTCTACCGAATAACCCTCTGACCGAACACATCTCCAACAATCTAAACGCGCTAAAAATTAAAACTACTACATTACCCACTAAATCTATACGTAACATATTGAATAATACCAGCAGACAGCATATTACATCCGATGCTTGTGTCTATCAGGTGCCCTGCAGAGACTGCAACCTGAGTTATGTAGGCGAGACAGGTAGATCATTGAAATCTCGCATTTCCGAACATAAACGTGACATTCGCCTCGGTAATCTAAGCAGTGCTTTAGTTATACACATAGCCAAATCTGATCACAATTTTGATTTCGACTCTGTGAAGATCTTAAAATATATCCACAATAAAAACCTTAGGCAGATTTATGAGGCTGGCATGATAGCCACCTCACACACAGTAAATAACCGACCAGGGTTCTTTCAGATCGCGAGCTGTGTGGCAAGATTAATGCGTGACAAACGTACCGATAAGCTATAGTTTTATATATATATATATATATATATTTATATTCACAGCCAGCGTTAAAAACCGAAATATATAGCGTGAAGTCTGACACGTCGCTAATGTGAGAAGTGCGGATAACATAAAAGCCATTTATGATAACATCACCGACTAATAGATGATATTTAAAATGTGTGACAATTAAAACTGAATTGAAGAATTTTGAGTGGGATTGATGGCCTTACTCCGTCACGAGTTTTCTTCCACCTTATATATTCATGTATATTTTATGTATGTATATAGATATCTATATTTTCTAATATATATATATATATATATATATATATATATATATATATATATATATATATATATACATACATACATTTGGTGGAAGTGCTTCTTCTCCAAACGTAAGAACGAACATAACAACTTGAAAGATGCCGAGCTTTACGATTTTACGGGTTTAAATCCTAGAAAACACCCATAAGTGAAGGCCTACTGTCGAACTTTGAAAATGATTTATTCTCCGTCATTGATAAAATAAAATTCACTAATTCCCCCAACAAGCTACAACATAAAATAGCCAAAAGCATTTATGCAATAAAAAAAGTCTGAAGAATAGTCGTTAAAGTAGATGTGACGCTAATCATTACCAAATACAGGGTGTTCCAAAATGGTTGACCCCATTATAAATGCCCATATCTCGGAAACTACTTGAAACTAAATACACTTTATGTTGAAGGTCATAAGTTTTATTGGTTAAATTTACAAAGAAAAGTACAAATATTTGTTGGTTCTATGACAGATTTTCATAAATGTTCAATATGAGCGCCGCCTGTGACTCTGCACACGTCCAGTCGGTATTCGAGCTCGTGCCAAACTCGCTGTAGCATGTCTTCGGTAACAGTTTCCAGTGCAGCTGTAATTCTCTGTTTCAGTTCTTCAATGTTAGCTGGAAGAGGAGGTACGACGACTAGTCCTTTCACATAACCCCAGAGGAAAAAATCACACGGAGAAAGGTCGGGTGATCGTGGTGGCCATTTCAGAAGCAAATCGTCTTCTGCACTACCTCGACCGATCCATCTCTCTGGCAGAACCTCATTGAGGTAGGCTCGTACAGTGAGCTTCCAGTGAGGTGGAGCCCCATCCTGCTGAAAAATGAAACTTTTCCTCTTCATTTTCTATGAGTTGATCAATTAGCCAATTTTGAAGCATTTGAAGATAAACTGGAAACTGTTACCGAAGACATGCTACAGCGAGTTTGGCACGAGCTCGATTACCGACTGGACGTGTGCAGAGTCACAGGCGGCGCTCATATTGAACATTTATGAAAATCTGTCATAGAACCAACAAATATTTGTACTTTTCTTTGTAAATTTAACCAATAAAACTTATGATCTTCAACATAAAGTGTATTTAGTTTCATTATCCATCAAGTAGTTTCCGAGATATGGGCATTTAGAATGGGGTCAACCATTTTTGAACACCCTGTAGATGCGGACATTTATCATAAAGCTATATATATGGAAGTAAAGGAGTTTTACAAAAAGGAACCCAATAACTGGGAAAATATTATTAACATCGAAGCCAAGAAACTCCCCTCCGTTCTTGATAACAGTGTCCCTAAACTAAAAAACAAAAACAGGCATTTATTGCTATTAAAGTCCATGATAACAATTTCCACAACGACGAACTATGCCGACTGCTCAATCGGACCAAAAATCACATCAGTAGGATCAGTAAATTCATCCTTGTAAGAGCATGTCTATACACCAGCAATGCTTTAGGAATTAATCAATGTTTTAAAAGAGCCAATGCTATTGAATGGGTTACCAATATAAAAAATAAAAATGAATGTACATTCATCTAATTCGACATTTGTAATTTTTACCCGTCCATAACTGAAAATCTGCTAATGTCGGCCATTAAGCTAACAAAAACCTATTATACAATCAGCGATCGCTAGGTTAATATCGTCAAACAAGCACAGAAATCGATCCTTTTCCAGAATGGACATCTATGGACCAATAAATCTAACCCTTAATTTGTATAGCCATGGGCTCGTTTGACACAGAGGAGTCATACGAATTGGTGGGAATTCTATTACTATGGCGACTTACATTTCCTTTTGATACTGACGACGTTGAACTTTATAGAGATGATGTTGTTATCTCACTCTATAAAATTAACCCATGAAGAATGATCGGTTGAGTTAGGAATTAATTATTTTTATAAAGATCACGAACTAATCATCACTACCAGTGCAAAAGTGATCAAATACCTAGATATAACTTTAGACTTGAATAATGGTTGTTATAAACTACACACTAAAGACTTATGCATTATTAAATATGTTAGCAAATTTTCCAATCACCCCCAACATGATTCTAGGTAATTTACATTAATTTTATACAATGTAGACTATCTACCGACTCTAGCAAAAGTCACATATTTGATAAGGCTAAAACAAATCATACACAGGCCTTAGAACTAAGCCACTAAGATCATAATACTTGGACTTAAACAAAGAAGAGAATAAGAAACGTAAAGGTCATAAACGTAACATCATACGGTTCAATCATCCTTTTAGTCGTAAAGTCAAAGCTAACATCGGCGGAATTTTCTCATTTTAATTAATAAGGACTTGAACCATTCGCCAACACTTAAACAGCTGCACAGTACAAAACTAATAACACAGACTCAGCCATCTCCCACCATAACAATTTTATATTAAACAAACATTTTCCCTAATATAATTACACTAGTATCTTCGTCAGTAAATGCAACTGCCGAAGAAATACGATATGCCCACTAAACAATCATTGTATGACAGAGAACGTAATATTCTGAGCGAATGTAAATTCTGGTAACGATGTTAAATTATACTTTGGTTCCAGAGAAAACCTTGGAAATTGCATTTTCACCATCATAAAATGAGCTTAAAACGGTAAAATAGAAACATAGTACTGCTCTCTATACATATTTCTGGCAGTTGAAAGATAGGGAACTTTCACCATCTATAAACTGGGACTTTGTTTCTAGGGCTAAGGATTTTAACAATATAGGTGACAGTTATTGTCTTTGTATAGATGAAAAACTAGTTATTATAAAAAAAAGATTAGACAAACTTAAACTATTGAATTAGAAAATTGGATTCAATACTACTTTCAGACACAAATATAAATATCTCTTTAAATACACTACAGCACATGAGCTGTAAATACATTTATTTGTTCGTTTCTACCTTTTTACAAGCGTTTTTCTGTTTTCCAATATATTATATATCACGTTCTTGTATGTAAGTAAGTATAATTATTGACTGATACAGTAATTGTAATTGTGGTTCAATAGAAAATTGTGTACTAATTCGGCAATGGTAATTGGGATGTGGTAGTAATGATCGGGGAGTAAGTGATGACCATAGCAATTGTAGCAGTATTTTTTTTTATCCGTTGGGCATAAATTGTGATAAAGGCATTTGTTTTCATGTCTTCATTTAGAAATTATTTCTGATCTTATGTTTAGTAATTTTTTGTTGGGTATGAGAAATTATTGCTACCTTTTCGTGTAGGCATTTCTTTATAATGTTGTTGTAGGCAGGTGATTTTTTCAATATTTTCCAGCTTATTCTTGGTGTAATATTTCTATCTATGACATATATATATATATATATATATATATATATATATATATATATATATATATATATATGCAATTTTTTATAAATATTATTTATACATTATATATGCGCTGTACTTATTGGAAATCGCTCAATATCAGTGACAAAGATAACATATTTTGTTGGATAGATGTGAGTTTGTGACACTGGCTTTCACGCTATTTGCGATCGTCAGACAAGGAGTGTCTGACGATTGCACATAGCTTGAAAACACAAGGTCATAAACTCACATCAATCCAACTATATATATATATATATATATATATATATATATATATATATATATATATATATATCTAAAGACGTGATTGACATTCCTTTATTAATCTATTCTATTAATCTATTCTTTTAATTAACAGTTATTTTTAGTGTATACCCATATTTGAGTAGAAGCCCCATTTCTTTATTAAACTCCATATTTATGTATTTTCGTCTCGCAACCTGAATATTCTATAAATCTTATTTGAGTAAATTACAGCCGGCTGTGTGTGTACGCGCGTGCGTGTGGGCGTGTGTGTTATGACTTAAAACTTATTTTTAGTGGATACCTATGTTGACTGATAGGTTATTTTTACTTATTAACTAGTATATTTATTTATATTAGTCGACCGGTCTGAATATTCGAGAAAACGTATTAAAGGAAATATGCACACACACACACACACACACACACACACACACACATATATATATATATATATATATATATATATATATATATATATATAAGTTGTAGAGGGTGAGTGAAAAGAAAGTACCCATTTTAAATATTTATAAATAATTTATTAACTATAGTTGTCAAAGGAAATCTTCTGGAATGGGGTTATATTTAAAATTCGATATGGACACCAGATTTCGGTAACAGACACTCGATCCGACCAGGAATCGCGTCAACTAATTTCACCAGGAACTTGTTATTGTATAGAAGACTTAAGTTATTGATTTCTGCCTTCAAGTTCTTCTAATATATAATACGAATAATTCTTGGTATATTAGACTTGCTCCTTTAACCAAAGAAAAAAGTTAGAGGGTGTCAAGTCAGAACACCTGGCTGGCCAGTCATCCATAAAATGGGGATTTTCTTTGAATCAGCCTCTCTCCTCATATATATATATATATATATATATATATATATATATATATATATATATATATATATATATATATATATATATATATATGTATGTATGTATAATAAAAAGGCATGAACACCAATATTCCATGGAATATTCAGAAGATGAGGAACTGATTTTTAAGTTTAGATCATTGTGCATAGTGTCACCACAAATGTATAAACCCATTTCCGCTGACGGTTTTTAATCTAATTTAGATCATCGATTCAGTAATGAATTATGCATCGGAAAAATAATTCATATTTATCTGTATCTCACTCATTTAAACCGTCTTCTAACGTCTCTTTAAAACTGTATTAAATTTTAATCCCCACCTTCACCTTTAGGCCTTCCTGTTCTTTTCTCGTCTGTTACCCCTCTCTAGAACTTTCTTTGACCTCTGACATTCCTCACCCACTATCATACATACACTCTCACTAAATTTTATTTTTTTTATTCCCGGAGTTATTTTTTCTGATTTCTTTTTGAATTTTTAGGTCTGATGAATTGGATCGAATTTACGATTCCAATGGAATAAATTATGACCATGGAATATTAGTGTTTACGCCTTTTTATTATATTCTTACTCTGTCTTGGACCATTGAGTTCCACCTGGATTCTATCCTCTTGGAAATTTTTACATACATATATATATATATATATATATTTATATATATATATATATATATATGTGTGTGTGTGTGTGTGTGTGTGTGTGTGTGTGTGTGTGTGTGTGTGTGTGCATGTATATATATATATATATATATATATATATATATATATATATAATATAAATATATATATATATTATCCACGGGCAGACTGTTTCGCCAAACTTCAGTGTGGCTAGACGTCCGATTGTTTCAAGCCGGGAACGAAAATCGATCGATTTGGTCTCAGTCAAATATTCTCCGACTTGGCTACCGTCGCACTACAGAGATGTAGGGAAATTTTAACATTTTCTGTATATCAGTGGCCCGGAGAGCTCAATTCAGTTCAGTTGAAGAGCAATATATATATATAAGTTATTCGGGTTTTGGCGACTAAACCGATTCACGCACCAGGATTGGGGCAACTAGTCCTTCAACAGGTTTAAAACGACAGAAACAGACAAAAAGTCCTGTCAAAGTTTGAACCTTCTTATATGCTCAACAGCCATTTAGCATGTGGCCTACTGGGTGTGTTAGATATCTTAGCCGTCGTTAGGGAATACAACTACGAGAAAGAATAATATATAACGCCTGTTGCTCCCTAGCGGCCGACAGTATTGAGATTCATTTTCAATTATTGCTTTTGATGCTCAGATATTAGATCTGTCCCAGTGTATCGCCTTTCCCTCCTGGAAAATAATCATTCAAAGGTATTGCTAGATATTGTAAGGTCTTACTTAGCGAGGCGCAGTCTGGCAGTAGCTGAAAATGACAACTAAATCAGTGATGCTTAAAACAGTTATTGATGCAAATGGCAATGCTCTGGAAAGGCTTCAGATCAAATGCTGAATGCTGCTAATGATGCAAATGCGTCTCATGAATGCAGAATTTATGGCAAATGTGATTCACTAATTGTGCAAAAAGCCATATTCGATCGTAAACAACATTTAAAAGGTCTTGATTAGTGTCATGCAATGGACGAGTGGGGCAGTCATAATATAACGTCCACTTTTGATTTTATCGTTATTTCTGAGGGTATTTCTTTTATATTCAAGGGAGATATAAAATTTCTACTTTTCAAATGAATATGTAAAACCCAAAATTTATAAGATTATTGTCCTTTCTTTCACTTAGACGTGAACATAGATAAATATATAGATAGATGTGACCACAGATAGATAGATAGATAGATAGATAGATAGATAGATAGAAAGAAAGAAAGAAAGAAAGAAAGAAAGAAGGAAAGAAAGAAACAGGATAAGATAGATAGATAGATAGATAGATAGATAGATAGATAGATAGATAGATAGAAAGAAACAGGATGAGATAGATAGATAGATAGATAGATAGATAGATAGATAGATAGATAGATAGATATAAACAGGATGAGATAGATATAAACAGGATGAGATAGATAGATAGATATAAACAGGATGAGATAGATATAAACAGGATGAGATAGATAGATAGATAGATAGACAGACAGACAGATTTGAAAAGAATGACATATATATGAATAGAATGAGATAGATAGATAGATAGATAGATAGATAGATAGATATGGACAGAATGAGATAGATAGATAGATAGATAGATATATAGATAGATAGATAGATAGATAGATTTGAAATAAATGAAATAGATATGAATAGAATGATATAGATAGATAGATAGATAGATAGATAGATAGATAGACAGACAGACAGACAGACAGACAGAGAGATTTGAAAAGAATGAAATATATATGAATAGAATGAGATAGATAGATAGATGGATGGATAGATAGATAGATCATTACTTTTGACATTAATTTTTGTGTCTTTATTGTATGGCCATTGTATAGTCTACGTGAATAATGAATAAAAAATAGAAGCCTTAGAAATGGCTTTCTGATTTATTTCCGTTTTTTTTTTATCTGTAAATTTCAGTGGCTTCTTAAGATTAATGGAGAAATATTTTTTCCTGGACCTCTCCAAAATATTGAACCTAGAGTTGTCTTTCTCCTAGACAGGCGAACAGCCATGACTAGAGAACGCAATCTGCCATAATTTTTAACCCACCGATGAGGAATTGATTTTCTTGTACTGATTTTCTTTTGTTATAGATTAAGTATCTACAGATAAAAGTTAGCGTATTTTCAGCATTTTCACGAAATTCAAGTACACCTTCAGACCCTGATGATTTGGCTCTAATTACAAGTATTAGAATGTCAAAGTTCAGGTTATCCGGGAGGACCTCCAGGTCGGCACCAAATGAAAGAGCTCACAGATTATTAGCAAAGTATTTTATATATAGTTTTTCAAATGTTTTTTCTCATTTTACGGTGTCTTAAAAGAAACAAATCGCCCTGAAAGCTTAACTTGAAACGACATTCTAATTGCTGTGACACGTGTGAACCAAAATAGCTTTGTGTTTGAATCTCGCCAAACGACCGACAAAGGATTTCGCAGATCACATTATCAGCGTCAAGGAGGATTTGATGCATAAATATGACGACCTCTTTAAAGGTCAAGGTAATTTTACAATACTGCGCAACGAAATTCCTTGTAATAATTAAACACAAGTAGAAACCATGACGCCTATTGGCAGTCTGAGCCGATAGGCTTGGTTCCAATGAAAGATAGCTGAACGAGAATTTCCGTCGGGCGATATATACACAGCAGGAACTGTTTAGGGAGGTACAAAGTTGTGTCTCTAAAAATGCGAAAAAATATATGTTTTTACCTTTTAAAAACGCTGAATATTTCATTCGGTTAAAATTATGAAGTTAATCGAAATGGCTTCAAGTCAAGGTTGGGAATACTCAATCTTTTATTTAGTAAACAGTTATGCATTTTAACATAATATTAATCTCTCTGTGTCAGTGCTTCCTAACAAGATATATGAAAATATCTGATTACATTTTCATGGAGATTTAACATCAAATAAAGTCATAATAATATTAATGACAATGATATCCCGTCGTCGTCGTCGTCGGCTTCATCTCGGATCGAATAATTTAATTACTTTGCGGATCGCTTCGGTTATGATACTGGGTTTGATGAATGCATTCATCGCCGGAGTTTCGTGATTCCTCATTCATCAAGATTCAGAATGATTGTATTATTATTTTTTTTTTACGAAGTGGAGACTGGGCAATCTCCTCATCGATGAAGGAGAAACCCGAAGCAACAGAAAAATGGTTCTACAGAAGGATACTGAGAATACCATGGAAGTTCTAGATACAATGGAAACAAAAAGGACAATTACACAAGCCATTAGAAAGAGAGTTAAATATTTTAGGGTACTTAATGAGGAAACAAGACTTAGAAAATCTGATACTCACTGGATAAGTGGAAGACAAGAAGAACAGAGAAAAACAACGTACAACAGACCTAACGAGTTTGAACGAATGGATGGCTGAACAGGTTTAGGGAGTGATGCCAAAAATACAATATATATAGAGAACTACAAAGGAAAGGAAGTTGTAGAGAGCCGTGATCGCGGTAAATATAAGAATGTTCACATTACACAAGGGCCAAGGACCAGTCTGAAGGAGTTTGTTTCGTAAGATGTAAAGGTAAGCGGCAAGAGTCCCAGGGTATGAGGATATAGGAGAAAGACAACCCTATAGTTGGACAGGTTAAGATTGTAGTGGCCGGGAAAGCATCTTCTTGGGTTTCTATTCCACCAGGTGGGTCTTTGATCGAGTGGTACTTCTCACTAATGGCATACAAATGGAGTTAGGATGGTTCGCTGCAGTGTATGTGGCATGGCGTATCCTAGTTGTGATGGTTAGAGCTGATGAATTGTAGCGTATATGAACATTTTCCATGGAACGAGCGATAGAGCGGAATGAGACGTGAAGGGTTTCGTCTCTGAGGAAAGGGACTTCAGGGTTGAATATAACTCTTCACCTGCAAGGCCGTGAAGACCCTTTTGGACTCTATCGCGACTAGAAAGTGAGGAATGGAAATCTGGTTCTTGTCAAAATAGAGTCGTAGGAGGTGTCAGATACTTACAGGAGCGGTACGGGGAACTGACCAGCTTATTTAGTTAATTAAAAAATGTTTAATTTATTATTTAATAAACGCTTATTCATATACCATAAATTTGACAAATTTAGAATGTTCTACATATGTGTGTCTCAATGGCTGTTGTGATGCGTCTAGTGTGGTAGTCTGTAGTGGTAGTGCTTGTCGTTTCTCGCTTTCAACTACCGCCGCTGGCTAGCAGTAATGCGAAAAGGGGAGCCGAGTGCGTAAGTCTTCCCCTGCCAGTATATAGCCTCTCCATCAGCAAGCCCTTTGTAGTGACTCCTCGTGGCGACACATGGCAACCGAGCACCTTGCGGAATTGGGCTAAACTACAGGGGACCGGGGATTTGGCCCCCCTTAACATGCGGCATGCAGGCCCACCGGTGTGTGGACACGCCGTGGTGCCCATGAACCAAATCCCAGCGATAGGTTAAATAGCTCCATTGCCTTGTGGAAATCTTCGGGAAAAGAAAAGGCTAAGGAGTAAACCCTACACAAATCCAGAGTGGAGCCCCTAAGGTGGATGGACGGCACTCTGTGCTAGCTTCCGGCAACTCCTGCAGCCGCGCTGCTACCAAACTGTATTGGTTCATCCTCTCCTTTGGATTCTACTAGCAACGCCGAGAAGCGGAACTAGACGACCGAGCAACCCTAGTTCTCCATACATCCCGCCCAGGCTCGTGGCGCACTGCGATACTCTATCGTCTCCCGAGACGGACGGATGCCGACGACGTAAGTTCTCTATAACTGACAATCTAAGTTTTCTTACTTTATATATATATTCGTATATTTTTTTAAAATCCGATTTAATTTCTTATTACAATAAACGTTATTTTTAGTGGGTACACGTGTTTGAGTTGAGAAACCCTGTTTCTTATGTTTTTTTATATCTACAAAAAATACCCTCAGCTATGTCTAGGACGATTGTTATTAATTATGCTTTTTAAGAAAAGAAAGAAATAGCACTGAAACTCAAACATGAATATACACTAAATAATACGTTTGTAATAATACGAATTATATATGTATATGTACATTTTTTCCCCGGTGTTAATGTAAAATAAACAACAGATATTCAATATGTATTTATACATATACCTGTCAATAGATCTCTATGTATGCTATCTTTTATAATGACTGGCAGTAACCGGGAAATTTTCACGGATTGTCTATGTATTTTCTAATGAGTCATACTTTTAATTTAATGACTAAGTACCCGCTTCGATATTTTCACCCGAGGTAATTCCACAATTGCATCGTTAAATATTTAACAAAACGTAACAAAGAAAGTATGCCTGAAGTTTTCCGTGTGCGCATGCGAGGAGCCAAATTTTTTTTTTATCAGAGTCTACATAAATATGAATAGCTTCTATAATAACGTCTGCAGTCGTAAAAATAATATCTTATAATAACTCAATATCTGTCTATATTACTTAAGGACACATGGCACAGTGGATAAAGACATTGGTTAGATCCAGTGACAGGACTCAAAGAGTTATGAGTTCAATACCCGGTTAAGGCAGTGGAGAAATTAGAGAGGTGAATTAACAGCCGATAACTGATAACTGACATTCATTAGACATGACATGTGGAATTAGAATAGTTTACATAGCGAGCGAAATAAAGGGTTCAGTTCGACATTCCAACCACCTGAAGAACGCCGCAGCGTACAATGGCCGAGACGTTGTGACAAATATTGCAACAGAGATGAGGATAATAGTCGGAATAATATAAATAGTGTACATAATAATTCATTCAAATAAAAATATGGCTGTATTCCACACGTTTGAATTCACAGCATAAAACTTAAACAGATATTTTCACAAAAAATAAAACAAAATATACATTTATACCTTCCTCTCAAGGCCTAGGCGATCATGGTTCTCCACAATTTCCTTTACTTTATAGCTCTTAATAGATATGTCATGTCTCCTGTTGTCCGGCATTTATGTACTCAAGCTCAAATCTGATGTGTCATGTTTTATTCAGTCCCTCTTTCCTTCAATCCGTCAGGAAGTATCACATTTTACAGACTCCTTTTCCCTCATTATGTGCCATACAAATTTCAACTGCCTCTTTCTGTTATTAATTATATGTTTTCTCTTGGTTTCCATTTCCTCTAAAACTTCGTCGTTGCTCACATATTCCGTCTATGGCATCCTCAGAGTTCTACTGTAGAACCATATTTCTGTTGCTTGATGTCTCTTCGTCTTTGATATTTCCAGCATTCACAGCCATACTGGAGGACGGATATCAAGTAACAGTCCAGTAATCTTTCACTTTGTTTCTATCGAGTTTTTTTTTCCTATTTATTAATATTCTGCTCATCTTTTGGAAGGCATCTTTGGATATCCCAGTGCATCTTCGGATTTTAGTTTCGTACTCTCTATCCAGTAATCTTTCACTTTGTTTCTATCGAGGTTTTTTTTTTCCTGTTTATTAATATTCTGCTTATCTTTTGGAAGGCATCTTTGGCTATCCCAGTGCGTCTTCAGATTTTAGTTTCGTACTTTCCGTCCTGTAATCTTTCACTTTGTTTCTATCGAGTTTTTTTTCCTGTTTATTAATATTCTGCTCATCTTTTGGAAGGCATCTTTGGCTATCCCAGTGCATCTTCGGATTTTAGTTTCGTACTTTCCGTCCTCTGTTAAACCGCATCTCAGATAATAAATTCTTGAACTTGTTTGATTTTGGTATATCAAAATTCTAATTTGAATGTTTGGTTGTACCTTTTGCTAACAAGCATTCAAATTCGGACTAGAAATTAGTATGACATCTATGGATTCTGACATTAGATAATCTATTTTTCGTTCTTTTCTACCCCGCTCCTGTCATTTCTCCTTACGTCCAATTCGCTGAAGCAGGCGTTGAGAGCCTGATAGTGTTATCACGACTCCCTTGCTTTTTGCCATTCTTTGCTTTTTTCTTTCTTTCTTCTATTTACGTCCTTTCATGTATTCTTATAAGTGCATTCTTCTCTCACTAAAACCAAAGAATGTCTTGCATATATTTTAGACTTCCATCTCTTCTAATATGCAAAGCGATACTCTTCATTGTTTAAGGCGGACGTACAAAATGCGAAATATGATGAATCATAATTTAATTAAATTCACTAAGCTCATCGTTAGCAGGAGTTTAAAATGTTGGACAACCTAATGTAGATAATACTCACAAAACTTGCAATGGTCAACGGCCAATGGGCATGTGAATGTAATCAACCTTGAAAACAGAAAGCATTACTTCGAACAAAACAACAGTATGTTCATCCCACTATATATATATATATATATATATATATATATATATATATATATATATATATATATATATATATATATATGCCCAGTGAGTTTGAAAAGTGTCCAAATGTTCTAAAATTCCGCCATTATCAAGGATGATTTTATTATTTCAATTAAGTGTGAGCGTTGTATCTATATTTTAGTGTTATAGAGGTGTTTTATTTTTTTCCGAAAACACTTAGCACATTGTGGCAGTATTCGTAATTAATATTATTAAGTTTCGTTTTTTTTTTTTCTTTTTTTTTATTAGGGCTTCCATTATTTTAATCTTTTTTTATAGGTGGATGAGGTTATTATGTTTGTATCTTCTACTAGCATGCTTCGAATTGAATCTGGTAAGGTTGTGTGTGTGTGTTTAAATGGGTTCTAATAGATCTCTGGTCGGATAGGTTTAACGTAAGGCTTCTGGATAGGCATGTAGTCATGTGACCGATGTAATTATTTGTAATTCGTTTTACTTTTGACTTTGCTATTATGTTGTTAATTTTTAGTATAAGGTCAGCTGTTTTAATTTTTTTTTGTAATAGATAATTAATTTGATTTTTTATTCGGGTCATTTAGGGTAGTGAATTTCTTTATAAAATTTCTAAGTTAAGATTCATCTTGTTTGTAGTTAATGTGCATTTGTTTTTTATAGAAAATATTTATGTAATCTTTGACTGTATGTCCACTATAGTTATTATTTACTTTGGTCAGAAATAGTCTAATTTGGTGGTCTATAAGGTTGTTAGGGAAGCCATTTTTAATTAGTTTCTGCTTTACATTATTGAGTTCTTTAAGGAAGAGTAGACGAGAGGATGAATTCTGGTGTGGTCTTTTTAGGAAGTTTTTTTTATTACTGCTATTTTGTATCTTAATTTGCATTCACTTTTAAAATTAAGGTGTCAAGAGTTTCTACTAGTGAGTATTTTACATCATAAGAGTATGTTGCTATATTCTACGAGAACACCTAAAAATAGGAGTTTATTTTTTGACTAAGTTCGTAGGTAAAGTTAAGGACAATTGTTTTTCGAAAGTTGTCTTAAGAGTATCTATTTCTTTAGTGTCATTTGCTAAAATGAAATTTCATCTATGTAGCGGACATATATTTTCTACACAGTCTGTGTCCAAAAGAGAAAAGACTTGTTCGAACACAAAGTAAACAGCTTACATCAAGCCAGGATTGAGACCCAAACGATTTGGCATCAGTCGGAGATTTTTTTCCCCTGAGCTATCAGCTCCCGGCAGAGAGGATGGTGAATTTTAGGCATAATTTTTACAATAAACACGCCAGTGACTCAGAGGGCTCAATTCATAGAAGAGCTTTTGCATTAGTCACTCTTTACAAATTACTTCTAAAGTGCTCTACCAAATTTTATTTTTTCGGGGGCGTATATATGTGTTATCTACAGACAGACTATGGGCGGAGTGTAATTTTAGCAGCGCCGAAATTCAGCTTGGTGTGCTGCATAATTTATTCTTGGAAATATATCACCTGTATCATATTCATCTCTTCTCTTCTTGCATCCATCTAAGAGAGAATTGTTGAACAAATTGGGATCTATAGCTTTACTTGGCAATCAACTTTGCAGAATAAATTCAACATAATTCAGCGCGGTTCCTCATGAGATAAAACATATTTTGTACGGAAAAAATCATCTCCTCAGTGGAGTAAGCAGCATTAACATACATACATACATACATACATATATACATACACATTCATATACATATCGATATAAAAAATGTCAGTATCAGTGTGTCAGTTTATTACACTTTTTCAGCTTTACCCCTAGAGGCCGTAGCCCAACATGTCATATCATATTTGGAATTAGGCCGACTCCCTGAGCAAATTACAACTTTCATGGAAGGATCCAGACCCCAAAACCTGAAATTTGGGATTCACACGTTTTTATTCCTGCGATTGTGTTCGGCGAATATTTACGTGACTTTTTTGACGATTTTTTTTTTTTTTTTGTACGATAACAATTTTTATAACTTGCAGATAAATTTGGAAATAATCGAAATTAATTGCGAAGTTCAGCGAAAGTCAGCCATGAACTAAAATAATTGTTTGTACGGAAAGTAGGGACCTAAGTACATCTAATTAACTTTATATTAATTGGCGCCTGGAGAATTATCGTTGAACTCTTAACAGCTAAGTTTGAATGTTAAACTTAATGTTGATACTTAAATGCTGCGATCAATTGTGAGTTTTTCTGTAGTTTATTGTTGCCTATTGCATCATCAACTCCTGCCTACCGATTGTGATGAAGGTCCAATCAAGAGGTCTCCGCAGAAGGTAGCTTAAATGCTGCCCGAGGCTTTTAAGCTAGTGTGAGAGAGTGTGTGCACGCGAACGCGATTTGGTAATGTCCGAACAAGAGTGTTACTTACATAGAGGAATCCACCTTCAGTCGAGGCGTAGATTAGGCCACTCATCCCTGAAAGACACCACAGTCAATAAAGGTTCAATTACCCTTTTCAAGAAATTCGCATCTGCTGTTGAGACATTTGGAAGCCCAGATCTGCTGACATTATTTATGTTATTGAGACTTAAACAAGTTAATTTTTCAGGAATTAATAGATTCTATTCATAATCACATTATTTTTTATAAATGTTATATTTAGTTCATGCCTGTGTTTGCTTAGAAACACTTGTTTTTATAAACAATGTAATTAACTTCTGCCGGTCTGTGCATTCGTCAGTCTTTTATAAATAGGTATCTGTTCGACCCTGCGCCATCTTTATAGACATATATACCTGCCATCCCTGGATTATATAAATCAGATTATAGTCTTTGGTTCCAGATTATATCCACCTGATGATTGTTATTGCATAATATTCTTAGTAGCTGATATTGATATTATTGTATTAATAATGATATTAGTATATAATATATTATACATGGTGTCCGTAAATTTTGTGTGCACTTTAAAAAATTTATAATTTTATTTGTATTTGCGATAGAAATAATCTGTAAAAAATGTTATAAAGTTTAATGTACCTAGTTTTAAGTATGGTTCAATAACTAATGTGATTTTAGGCATTACTGTAAATCAGTTGACAAATGGTTTCCATGAACTGCAAAATCGTATTAACCTTTGTATGATGGAGGACATGTGGAAACTTAAATAAAATTTCAATAAAACCTTAAAAAATATAGATTTACTTCCAGCTTATCCTTTTTACAAATTATTTCTATCGCAAATACAAATAAAGTTATAAATTTTTTAAAGTTCACACGAACTTTATGGACACCCTGTATTTAGGCTCTGTCAACTTTGGCAATAAGCCATCGGTTTACATTTTATTTTAAGCTTTTAGTTTTTATTTTACGTGAAAGCTCTCTTAGTAATTATCCCTTTATCCGGAAACTTCAACAAATAAATTTAAAATAACGCTACTGTTCAATATAGACAACTTCCAAATATAAAATACACATTATACTTCAACATAGTTTCTCTGATTGGGCATGCTTTAATGAACGTTCTTCATATACCGGGTTTATCAGTCATAACAGACCGCTATAATCGTCCTTTCTCACTCACTTGGAGTACGTGTTGTCTGTCTTTAACATTGTGTAAAACAGAGGAGAAAAATTAATGGTTATAGATTAGGAAGAAAAGATAAAAGAACTCCTAATAATAAACAGTCAGACAGGTTGATGGCAATATATCGTTTTCTGAAATAATATATTTATGCTGGGGTCAATTTATAGTCACGGGTCGCGTAAAAGAAAAAAAAAAGAAGCAGGATGCTGCGGTGCTTTTTCATAGGACCGTGAATTGACAAATCAGGAGCTAGAGAGAATTTTAGATAACACGGTAAAAAAACAATACTTTCTCCAGAATTCTTCTTTGAGAAGTTTTCGCTTAGCAGCGAACACTTGGGTCTGCAGGTGTGGCAAATTCTTCTACTTACTTCACTTTCTCCTTCACTTAGTCGGAAAAACTCAGACTGTATGAATTGCGCTGCTTAATACTACAAACATATCTTTATCCGAGAAAAAGACGTCTGATTTGACTTTCAGTAAGAAACAGAATCCTTGCAACTTGGGTGCATTGGCCTGAAGACAGCCGTGGATATTAATGCGTCTCATACAGCCCATTAAGTTACAACACCCGTAGTTGTTAAACGTCAATTTCAGCTTTATATGGTGTGGTAACACTATCACATATTAACGGGTGCATGTGAGACAAGAAGGGATAACCGGTCAATGGCGTTTTTAGGCGAATCACAAAAAGTAAACACTTGCCGCAGGAACACAGCACACATAACTATTTCATTACCTCCGGCCTGCGTGTTACAACTGGAGTGAATGGTCGCATGGTTCCTACGCTACAGATGAACGTTACCATCAACGCTAAACAACAGGAACCGTGGCACATCAGACAGCTCCACGTGTTGCAAGTCCTTCAGCATCCTATAACACCGTACACTGAGGTATTTCAAATGTCCCTACAATTTATAAACTGTTCCATCCGTTTAGTACTCACTAAAATGCCTTCACAAAAATGCCGTTAATTCATATCACTTCGAATGAGTAGGCTAGCCGGAGTTCACTTTGGCGAACCAGATATCAGGATAGAGTGAGTTATAAATTTTAACACCTCCGAAACGAAACTGCTATCTTTTAATCACCACATAAAACCAATTTTAATTTCCATCAGCATGGCTATTGCTAAACTCCAGGAGAGCAACTCATAGCCATTCTTGAACTCACGTTTCGTACCGACATGAAGCGGAGTGATTATGTTCAATCAACTGCTAGATCGACTGCTAGGAAAGTTGGTTAATTGTGCTGTAATAAACAATTATCCTTGTCAGAATCCGTCTTGCACATTTATAAATCTACCTTTCCATGAATTGAAAATTGATGCTATATATAGTCTGGTAGTCCTACTATATATCTCGAGATTCTCGACAAAATTCAAAGAAGGATACGTAATGTTATCGGGCCTGAACTGGCATCTCGGCTACAATTGCTTTTCCGTTGTAGGGACGTGACTTCCATCAACATTTATATTAACTAGACTCTCATCGTTTTATGAAAGTCGACTCTTCACGATCCACTTTGATTTTCGTTCTGATAAGGGACAAACTGATAGTATATATGTTAACAACTCCGAGAAATTGCTTATCACTCTAAGAAAATTTACATCTGCTTTGTCGACCTCACAGAAACATATGACCAAATCAAAATAGGCTTCTGTTGTGGCCTTGTTTGGGCCTATAATAAAGACAAGAGAAGAACTGAGTTAAACAAATATATTGACACAAACAGTAATACAAACATACACAAAGAGAGTGTTGCAGCAAGAATGCTCGGTCCGACTGTCAGAGCTGACTGCTGGAACTTCCCTCTCTAAAAGGCAGTACCTGCTCTTATTTATAGCCAGAGTATCCATACGTACGTGGGTAAATTACCATGACAGCTTCCTTTTCTCATCCATTAGAAACCATCTTCTAAGCTCCAAATCTGCTGCATAAATCGATTTACTGTATAATACGCATCTGGCAATGACCATAATACAGAAACATTTCAAACCACATGAGGAAAAAGACAAGGAATACAATGAGAGTCCCATTCTATTCAATTCTTTCCTAGACGATGTCCTGCGTATTTAGAAGCACAGATGTAATGAGATGTGCGCTGACTGTTTAAGCATTTCATAACACAATCCAAACGAATCTATCAATAGAAGAACGATCCTGCTTCACATTCCGAGAACAATGTACTGATGACGAGGGTGGGCTATGCTGATGATATAAGTATTGCTGGTTTCGATAAGTATGGTTTGGAACAAAAAATCAACACACTATATCAAATTTTCCAAGAAACGACTCAAGATAAAACTTTTTAAAACAGAAACTATGATCTGGAATTGGAATGAAAGTAGTGACACGTACCCTGAATCCATCATAAAAAGTTCCGGATGTGGAATTAGTAAATACTACACACTTCAAATATGTCAACATATGGATGAATTATAACAGATTAAGTATAGGAGAAAAGGAAATTGAAAATAGAATATTCTGCGCCAGATTCAATTTAGCCCAACACGGCAAATAGCTACAAAAGCAAAAGATCAACCTTAAGACTCGTTAAATGTAGATTTTCATATGGATGTCATGCATGGCGCCAATTTTGTTCTGAAATATCTGATCTGTCAGCTGGATGCAACAGCTTTCTAAGATCACTGATTAAAAAAAAACCCATGTTGGAAAAGATCATCCTTCTTCAAACATTGTTGACAGGCGCTAGAGATTCACGAACAAACCACTGTACCAAATAATAGGAATCACATCACTTGAGAACCACCAGCAACAGCAGCAACAAAGTTGATGTTTGGAAAGAACGAGAGGAGGAGGAGGAGGAGAAAGGAAGCAGAATTTATGAAAGGAGAAGAAAAAGAATGTGGATAGTTGGAAAGAAGAATGACGAGAGGATGAAGAAGGATGTTATAGAAAGGAAGGATGAGGAGAATGAAGAAAATGCAGAGGTAGAAAAAGGATGGAAAAGTGAGTGAGTGCGTGTGAGTATTTTAACAGCATACCAAACCTTGGGAGTTATTTAATGCCAAAGCCGTTTTTGCTTTCCTTTTAAATGATAATTCCTAGTTACTCTTTAACTCCAATGTCCTTGTTACAATCCAGTTTCTTTTGTGTAAATTTTAATCTATTTTATTAGTGTTTTGTATAGGGATAAATTGTTGTTGCCAAACACTGGATTTGAACACAGATCACTAGAGAGTAAACACAGAAGATCGTATTTTGAATAAATAAATCACGTGAAAGGTATATATGGCAATTACTTCTGTCTCTGTGTAGAGAGGAACACAGACGAGGCGATGCCAAAGGGCAGAGTCTCGTGTGGGTGGTAGACAGCTACCCGACCCCGTTTTTATGGGGTCTATGGGGATATTTTTGCCCGACTCTACGGGCTCGGATAGCACACAAAAAATCGGCCTTCTGTCACATCCGACCGCCTAGGGCTGTTAGTGAATATCATCACTATACGGAAAACTATACGGATTACTCTTCGGTGGTTACTATTCGAGCTAGTATTATCGAGCAAGTACTATTAGCGCGAGTGATATTGGAAGGAGTCTGACAGCAACATTGTTCTACGCCGTACTATTGTTGTATCTGCGATTACAAAGTCCCAACTATAAAGAACATTACGAAAGTGACAACGAGTATGCGTTGACATCACAAAAATCAGTTTTTAAAGAATTGATTTTTTTCAAGAAACCTCTACTTTTGCAAGCGTTTATGTTTTTAAAAGAAAAAAAGTTTGATGTATGTATGTATGTATGTGCGGATGGATGATTTGATGGAGAATAGAATACCATACCATCACAGTCAATATTATTGTCATGTATCAAATTGTCACTAATTAATTTTGACTAATTTTTCTGTGGGAAAACACTTTCGGTAGAGCAAAGCTAACTATGAACCTCAAGAGCCAGGTAAACCGACCAAGATTTCACCTACACAGATCGTCAGGGTAAGCTGGCAGCTAGGTAGGTTTACCTGGCTCTTTAGTTATATACATATATATATATATATGGATCTGTAGAAAAATGGTGATGTAGATTTATTTTTTATACGTGTGTTAATAGATAGTAATATTGCTATAAATATGCTCTCATAATGGGTGCGTAACCGAGTGGTTAGAACGTTCGTTTCTGACCATGAGCCTCGGGTTCGAAACTCACCACGGTTGATTTGTCAGGAAGTAGATGTTATCGGTCTTGAGGGTCGATCCCAGCGTGCGGCACCTTTGGAAAATGCTCGAAAACCATATCACCGGTTGACACAAGCTTTGTGAGTGAAATTGGCTAGATGGAACACTTGTCGATAGCTTTGCTACCACGAAGTCACAAGTCATCGTGACCGAGATTTTTAGTGTGCTTGCCTTGTTCAGATTGTTGTTCACGCTAGATAACAAACTCTCTCTCAGAAATTGTAACTAAGGTCTGCTCAGCATTTTTGCAGTATAAACCGCAGGTTGGCTCTGTGGGTTTTGAACAAACACAAATTTGCCTGAGCGTGCGTCTGCAATAGGGATTGGCTAGCCGCCCTAATAGACGGGTTTGCTCGAATACGTGAAACCAGCTATTAATATTGTTATAAATATATTTTCATAATTTTAAAGGATTCTATTCTTTTTTGACAAGGCTGGCATTGGTGAAATTAAAGTTATGTCCCACGTTGCGGTTGTATGAGGAGAGAATTTGAATGTTTATCTGTTTATACCTACATCCGCTCTACATGGTCTCGCTCGAGTCTCCAAAAACATCGAGGGTTGGAAAAAGAATCGGCCAAAATATGGTAAAAACAGCAACTTCATCAAAAATATTGCCCGCGTCTGATCAATTTTGTATATCCAGTGATTCGCTATTTTTATTTTTACTTTTAAGCATGCTCTGTTTTGTCATTTATTTGTTGTGTGACTACAGCCAATCAGTTTCTGACTTGGAATGACCATACAAGTTTTCTTTATTTCCAATTTCATTTATTTAATAATAATATTAATAATAATAATTATTATTATTATTATCATTATTATTATTAATATTGTATTTCCTTGTATTTCTGGTGTGTACACATTTCGTTCCGAGTCCCGCCCAGAGATCTAAGGTTAGAAATGGCATCATGACATTTTCTACTGACACAAAAAACAAATATATATATTTTACATAGATAAAGTCCTTCGTAAGGTGTGGACTGTACTCGTGAGAACAATTTTTATTATTATTATTATTATTATTATTATTATTATTATTATTATTATTATTATTATTATTTTACACTGTCTAGTAACCTTTCAAAAGACGCAATACACGACAGACGAATAGGTTGATTCCGCAACTGACACGTTTTCAACATGAATTTAGAAACGCATGCTTTTCTCGTTGCTCACTAACTTCACCGCAGGTGTAAAGGCCTGCAATCGGCCGAACATGCCTCATGCTCCATTCACAGTAACACTGCAAGGTCAGGCGATGTCTGACATGCGAGACGATTTATATAAGATATTGCCGCTGGCTAAATGACAACCAATATATGTAGATGTTATTAATAACAGGATGGCTATAACTCGTGGCTATGATCTTTGATCCACTCCTGACCTCGACGCCGGGTAGTGGCTGTCTGTACGTCATTCACGTGTCCTAAGCGTCTTTCAGAAGCATGGGGATGTTATAGAAGCTTTTAAGTGTTAATATCAAGTCGGAATCTTGAAAGAGATACGTCAGATTGATATTGCTTTATCGGATTTGCAAGAAGGTTCAAGAAAATTTAAAGTGTTTCCTGGAGAATGAAGAGTAAGAATGTATTCGAGTTGGAAGCATTTTCGTGTCAGCACTTTATCAGATTTTGAAGACAACAGTGTAGAAGAATCGGATAAAATTGGGTTTAGATTTATTTGAATTTTGTTGCACAAACCGACTGCCGTTTTGTATCCAATTCACTATGAATTTACGATAAAGAAAGATTGATAATCAAATCTCTCGTTTTTGATGACTAAGCTTTGCTTTGAGAATTACCCGAAAAGCGTATAACTCTAGCGTATACATACTTTTGTAATTTTCAGATGTAAAGGATTTTTATTTATTGAACCGACAGATTTTGTTACATTAAAATTTATTTTTAGTGGATACCCGTATTTGAGTAGAGGCTCCGTTTATTTATTGAACAATATTCAGCCTTGCCTGATCAATTAATTTCATCATAGCTCCTTCGGTCTAGACGGATCTCCTCTGCCCAGGTTTCGAATCCTGCCGAAGAGCCCATATTTCCTTTAATAATATTTAATATTCAGCCCGATAGACGAATATATATATATATATATATATATATATATATATATATATATATATATATATATATATCTTACAATGTTTATAATATATTTAAATTTTATAACGTATTCTTCGATCTTTTGGCTTGTATAATAAAAATCTTTTTCACGCTGTCACATGATAAAAATCTACGCCATGCACGTTATAACATCATCGCGTCTTTTGAAATGTAAAAGGATTTCAACGTTTATTTAGTTTGTAAAAAAGTAGCAAAATGATTACGCTACAAGATAATTGGCAAATGTTTGTTAAAAAAAGTTTGACTAAAAATATTGACCCTGAAGATGAACAATGATGTTCGAAAGCGCTATATCATCGTTCGGACAATACTTAATCATTTTCAAATAAAAGGTCTTTAGAGAATATGAGAAAATTCCAAAGAAAATATGCAAGACTATGTTGTCTTTAACATTCAATACAACTTATTTAAAAGAAAAGGTGCTGCCAAATTACACACACACACACACACACACACACACACACACATATATATATATATATATATATATATATATATATATATATATATCGTTTGGGTTTCAATCCTGGCTTCAGGCAAGCGGATGTCTAGTCGCACTGAGGAGCTGTGATACAACGAAACAGTAGTGTCTGCGAATGGCATAATTTAGCTCTTGAAAATATATTTCAATCGAGCACTGTTGAATGACAAGCTATTTCTATAAACAAGAGCCCCCTGCATTAATGCAAAGTTCTTCAGTAAAATGAATAGAGCACTCCGGTTGACTGGCATGTGTTTATATTCGTAAAAACAATACGCTAGAATTAGGAGTTTATTCTGTCGAATGAAGATAGCTCAGTGGTAGAAACTCTGACTGACACCAAATCTGTTGGTATATATATATATATATATATATATATATATATATATATATATATATATATATATATATATATATATATATATATTTATATATATATATATTAAAGTGTTTCCATCATAATTATAATTCAGACGATAGACGAAAACATTATGGGGATATTCAGACTGTCAGTAGAGGCTCCGTTTATTTATTGAACAATATTCAGCCTTGCCTAATCAATTCATTACATCATATCTCCTTCGGTCTAGACGGATCTCCTCTGCCCATGTTTCGGATCCTGCCGGAGAGCCCATATTTCCTTTAATAATTTTTAATATTCAGCCCGATAGACGAAAACATATATATATATATATATATATATATATATATATATATATATATATATATATATATATATATATATATATATTACACACATGTACGAGAATTTCAAGACACGAGAAAGATAAAGAATTTGATTTTCAGGTGAAACACGACCACCCAGTTAAAAGTTGACTAGCAGTGATTAATGAGTCGGTAGAGATTCTGCTAAGTGGATTTTGGGTGGCTCAGGATAAGATATGATAAAAAATTTAATTATGGCAATGTGGACTTCATAAAAATTCTGGCGGTTAGAAAAGAGAAGAAAAAGAGATTTTTCTGGATGATAATTTTAAGAAGGCCAGTCTAGCCACACCCACGCTGCCGAGCGATCATTGGCCAAGTGGTAGCGTGAGTGATAGGCGAAGGTGAAAGAGAATTGGTATGAGATACCAATATGAGAAAGGTAGAGTCTAGGAGAATAATTCTCCTCCGACCTCTTCTCAAGGACGAGGGAGAAACCTCCCGAAATGGAAAGTGATTAAACTTCCAAAAACGGGAACTAATTAATTTTCCTGTCCTGAGGACAAAGAGAATTCTTGCCGGGAATTGAGAATTATCGAGGAACCCAAGCCACGTCCGGCCCTACACCGGGTTTTGGTCGGTGTCCATATAAACGAACGTCCCCGGGCGTTCAGGCAGTTGCAGTTCAGTTCAGTTCCAGTTGAAGTTCGTCAGTTCGACAGCAGGAGTCACACCGGAGAATAACGCTTCGCAGGAGGTGACCAAGATTCCATGCCATTCGACTTAGTCTTCCCACCAAAAGCAAGTTTATTGAAGAATGACTTAAGACACCAAAACACGATTAAGAAACGCAAAAAGTGTCACGAATCCATAGAAACGGACCGGGAGAGAAACGCACTCCTGTATTCAACAGACATATAAAGATAATTGTTATTTCTCAACATACTTGAACCTGTTGAGTTTGTTTTATTATTTCTTTTACTTATGCTTCTGCGGTATCACCTTTACCCCAGATTCAGCTTGCACTACGGCCGGACGCTTGAGTGATTTCGTCTACCTAAGATCAAAGTCACAACCTGGGTAGGTTAGAGTGGAGATCAAAGCAGTTATCTCGGTAACCAGACGTTGGAGGCGAGCTGAAAACGAACCGGGAGACGACCAGATCGACCGAGACACAGGCCGGTTACAGCGACAATGAGTCAACCCCAAAAACGTTGGTGGAAGAACCCTTACAGCTTCGCGCCGCAGCTGGAATCTGACCACGGACCGACGGCGCAGAGTCACATATTGGTTGTGCGACCAAGACATCGACCGCGACCACCTAAAACAAACGGGTCTTGTGTCACATAATTGTGGAAAGAGAATGAGCAATTGTAAAGTCAGAGATGACGTCAGTAAGGCTGACATCATATAATGGCTCCTCTCGAAAGAGGAGGAGGTCTTCCAAAATCGTAAGTGTGGAACAGAAAACGAAAGAAGGAGGCCGGTTTAATTTTAGGAGATTTGTATAAAACCCACCTATTCACCCGCACCACACCAGTTGGAAGGGACACACATAAATACAAGTGCCCACGGGTGCCAAAGTTAGTTGCGGTTCGCAGTTGCCGTTGGAGAGAAGTTGAGACGGGGAATAAGACATTTCTGCCATAACGCTGTTTTGCCAACGTAAGAAAAATAATAATAATAATAATTATCTGCTGAAGAATTTAATAAACCTTGTACCGTTCTTGAAAGTACAAACAACAGTACTTGAAGATAAATCCAGTTGTCAAGTCTGGCCACCCTTAAAGGAGTTACCCGAAGTTTTCGTTCTATCGCCAAATATTAGAACTGGTTGGGAAAAAGAAGAAGAAAAAAAAAAGAAATGTGAATATTTTTTTTTATTTTGATATAAACATCATATCGTGACTTATTCAGGCGTCGTCCATTTTATTTTTAATTTTGTGTGCGTGTAATCAACTCCTTGGTTTAGCTTGGTGGAGATACCCCGGTGATAATTCTGCTTGACCCTCTGAAGATCAAAAATCACAACGTGGGTAAGAGAGGTCATAGTTGAAGAGGTCAACTTAAAGACCGGCTACAGTGTCAAACGCCACCAACGACCGACGAGTGTGGGCTGACGGTTGGTTCTCCGATAATAGGATCGATCCTGACCAAAAACAGCACGCCGGCCCCGGCTATGTCGCCATACCATAATATTCAAATGAATGCCTCCTGAAAAAATTTAAATGTTATTGATTCCAAATGGCGCACACCTGTTTGTTTTATATTATGACTATTCATGTTGATAATTAGTGTAATTGTTTTATTTTGTTCTAAGTTATGAATGTAAAAGCCTTGTATATAATCATTTTACACAATCTGCATCAGAGATTTGTTTTAGAGAACTTAATTTTTAATGATATCATTTAACCTGGGTGAGTTTATGATAAGCAAGATAAAAGATACCACAAGAAAATTCAAATTCCAGAAGAACGATGTCAAAAAAGAAGGAACAAACGAAATGAGGTTGACTACTGTTAAATCTGAGAGGCAATCAGCGAAATCAAATAAGCGGATGTCCTTGCCATGACTATAAAATGATCGTAATATTCGAATTTTACTCACTTACTAGACTAACGTTTGCCTTTCAAAATCAGGTCATGACGTAAAATGATAAGGTAATAATATTCTCAATTTTATTATTTATTACACATATTTTAATTTGTATTTTCAATACAAGTTATTGCAATA
The DNA here is from genome assembly GCA_964036315.1 of Acanthosepion esculentum. Classification (NCBI taxonomy): domain Eukaryota; kingdom Metazoa; phylum Mollusca; class Cephalopoda; order Sepiida; family Sepiidae; genus Acanthosepion; species Acanthosepion esculentum. The sequence goes on along the minus strand of OZ038490.1, from coordinate 98,133,720 downwards.
TTTACTGTTACTCACATTAGACAATAATATTTAATCAAATGCAACAATAATGATTATATTTTTAATATACATATTTGCTGCTTCCTTACTTTCTAAATACCTAACGGCGGCAAACATGCGTGCATCTATTTATTTATCAAGTCATTTGACCAATTTTCCAGCCACATATATTGTTTTACAATGACACACCCACACAGCATCTGCACCTATCAAGTACGCCCCAACCATCCATGATATTTTTTATAAAAAAATTGTAATTTAGATAATTTTATAAATATATGTTGTGTTATGTATGTTTAAATTCATTTATTAATGATGCAATAATATATGTTTATTACTTTCACAAACACATAAATGATAACGGCACTGAATTGGAAATGAAAGAGCCGAGATCGAATTTCAGTCGGGTTTGTTATATTCCTTTACGTGTAAATACCGTTGGGAAATGTATGCATTCATCTCTTCTTCGCAAGATGTAGGTTGAATAGCAGAACAGCCTAAGTCCTATAGTCTTGGTTGGCAGCAGTCTACTATAGAAAGAAATCGCAAACTACTGCATCGTCACTTATGAACCGAAAGAGACGGGATTTCCCAGGCTAGAATCGCGTATGGCACTTAACTGACTGAATAATTGGAATATCACCTGCATGTGTCTGTTTATATACGCGGATTCATATAAGAGTGTAACCTAGAAAGTGTTCTGAATGACGAATAACCAAAACAGCGGTTGGAAATTAAATGGTAATCTTTATAATATCAACAAAATAAAATACTCGCCAGCAGCGTGAAGTAGGTAAACCACTGCTCGTGGTGAACTACTTAGACAGCATATTGATATTTATTGTATAAAAATATACAATTTTGGCACAAGGCAAAAGGGGAAATAGTTTGAGGCTGGTTTTCACCGGCTAACTGATACCTATCAAATCTGATTCACGACCCATTCACTCATTACAATTTTCATATTCACCACAAGAACTCATCCATCACTAATCTATCCTCCATACACCATAATACCGCATACTCTCAGGGAACAAAAAAAACGCACCCCGGGACATAAAAAATTAATGATTATAAAAAATTTATACATGAAAATCTATGGATGTTTTACAATGAGAGGGGAGGGGATGAACTTAGACATCTTATTACCCACCACTTACAATGATTTTCATCATATTTATGAGGATTGGTATATAAACATTAGTGTCCATAGGTACGGTATATAACAAAAAGAAATACTGAATTTCCATAAAACAAATAAAGATTACCACAAAAACGAAACCAGGCCTAAATCAAGAATCTCTTCTCAAATTTTATGAAATTTGGAATTTTACATAACAGGGGTTTAAGGAACAATATGCTTCTAAATTGGTTGGGATATTATGTATCATTTCAGCGTTATCTAGCAAACACTCTTTCAAGAGTGCTAGTAGATTAGAGTGCTAGTATTCCATCTTGTATAATTACAAATCTACCATTCGTCCGAGTATTGAATTCTGATGCTTGGTCTGGCGCTCCTGCTGTTCATCTCGATATTCTTGGCAAAATCCAAAGAAGAAGCTGTAATATTATCGATCCTCACCTGGCCTCTCGACTTCAGTCACTTTCTCACAGACGTGGCGTGGCTTCACTCTGTCTTTTCTACAAATATTTTCATGGCAACTATTCTGACGCGTTTTTTTTTTTTTTTCCTGATGCTTCGACTACATGAATGTAAGCATGCTGTAAGATTTGTATCTAAGTCCCATCCGTTTACTTTTAAAATAGCTAAATACAACCGCCATTTCTACTCCACCGGTTTCTTTTCTCGCATTTCCTGCTTGTGGAAATGCCTTCCGTTAGCGGCTTCCCTGATAAAAACTCAAATATTTAACGTCAATTTCAACGTCAATTTCCATCTTCTATCTTCTTGAATCGTGTTAATATTCTCTCTTTTAATCAATCCTACCTATATTAATTTTTTTCTCTCACTTTCTTTCCTTGTGACTCAATACATACTAATGAAATTCCCGCATTATTTGGGGTGAAAAGATTTTTTAAAATTATTGTTATATTTCTTTCGTGTAGTCCTAAGGAAGGATGTTGGGGATAACAGAGACGAAACATGTGAGCAACGACGAGGTTTTAGAGAAAATGGAAATACATACCTAGCATTCGGAAGAGATAGTTAAAATCTGTGGGGATCATAATGAGGGAGGACGGCTTGGAAAATATGATACGCACAGGACTGAGTGAAGGCAAAATGGATAGAGCAAAACAACGCATAACATTCTTGACAATAAACGGATGGCGGAACAGGGTTTAGCAGAAATGGAAAAACACATATTAACGCCTACAAAGGACAGGAAATTGTGGAGAACCATGATCGGCTAAGTCCTGAACGGACACGACACTTCTTCCTATTGACGGATTTAACTCAGAATATGGTATTCTGGAGGAAGAATGCTAAATGCATTGATATAAAATGGATGGTATTCTTTGATTCAAAAACCCCAAATATTTGTAAATTAGATGCAACATCCCGTGGACCATTTCAAAAACAGTTTTGTCGGCTTGTGTAATCCAGGAAAATTGCTAGCTATTCTGAGTTCTACTACCGACTAATTAAATACTTATATTCCCCACCAACAAAGACTGATTTCATTACTTTGCTACTCGACAATAAGAAAGATCAATATGTCCGATGATGACACATCAGTCTCTTGATTCCGCGCCATATTAACTCTTAAACACAAACAACTTTCACTGACTTGGATATCTGTCCACGTAATTATAAATTCCTTATCGTATTTCAAAAAGGCTCACATATATCTGGATATCATACCACTAAAATATTCCTATAATATTTATAATTACATTTATCTTATTTACTGATAGGTCCCAATTGAAGGACCGAGCATGGATCAAGATAAAGGGTTACTGAGTGAGATCGTAAGAGAGTTCGAAGGAGGAAATAAGAGTATTATTAGGGCGAGTAAGATGGATATCGCTTGATCCTGGACTTAAGGAAACAAAGTTTATAACTCTCATGGAAATATACTTTCGGCACTGTGTTTCACAAAGTTTTGCGTTTTGCGTAAGAAGCTGTCTGAGGCGAACTTGCTTTTTATTCAAACAAACACGAAGGGTATGGGGATAGTTTCCCACCGGAAACACGACATGACGGGACGATACTGTGAAGATTCCAGCTGGTTGTATTAAGCAGTGTCATCCGTCCGAACATAAGCCGGAATAATATAAAATATGGTAGTGAAAGGCTGGGATAAGGGTGAGGAATATTTCGTCACCAATGTAATGTAGTTCTATAGACATTAAGTAAATTACGATAGAACTATATCATCAGATCAAAGACATTGTAATACTCGTAATTAATATTTTAGACAATGAAGCTCACACACACGCCGGCACACACACGCCGGCACACACACACACACACACACACACACACACACACACACACACACACACATAATTATTTATATATATATATATATATATATATATATATATATAAGCAATTTTTTATATATATTATTCATATATTATATATGCGCGGTACTTATTGGAAAGCGCTCAATATTAATGATACAGATAATATATATATATATATATATATATATATATATATATATATATATATATATATATATATATATATAAGTCCCAAATATAGGACGAAACGGCCGTCCAGTGTTTTCTGCATTCTGTTGAGGTTTCTTTCAGACTCAATGAATTTCTTAATTATAATTATCAAATCCTCCTAACAAATTCTATCGTGTATAGCATTGCTTGATCCGGCTTCTAATGCTTCAGTTTGTGCGGCTTGGTGATAGTAGTCGTGGCTCCTGGGGGCACAGTCCTATGGTTACAGAGAATTTCATTTGAGTTCCACCACGGAATATATGAGCGAGCGACGCTATATTGAGTCTGATTTGCTACTTATTCGTCATCGAGGCCCGTTGGAACAGTTGCTATGACGTTTGCTTGATAACGCAACTGTCAGGTTTTCAATTCTCGGTAATGGAAGCGCACTGCTGATGAGTCCCAAATATAGGACGAAACGGCCGTCCAGTTCTTTCTGTTGTCGTTTCTTTCAGACTCAATGAATTACTTAATTATAATTATCAAATCCTCCTAAAAATGTCTATCATATATATGTATATATATGGTACTAAATTTAGAAGGTTATTTTGAAGATAAATTGCTGATTTTTTAGTCGTTTGCCGATAGAAGGTAATTTAAGTCAAGCAGGCTTTGTGGTAGAATCCACAGTCTCGGTGATATCGATAAATCGTTAATAGAATTAATATGAAAAAGTTTTTTTTTCACTTAACTGGCAAGTATTTTTCGAAATCGTACACCTCCTCTCTGAAAAGAAGTCACATATCTATGTGACCAGGAAACTTCGAAATCATCACGACGAAAATGCTGCCTAGTTGAATGAAAAAAAAATTTCATATTAAATATGTGTGTCAGTAGGTGTGTGTGTTGTGGTAAACCCTCCTACAGTAGAATGAACTCTTCTTCCTCTTACAAATATTAACTGCGAGACTTCCTGAAGCTGTCCTCAAGCAGTCCTATGTCAGTCGTTAGGTAGTCGTTGAGCAGCCGAGACGTTGTGTAACCTAATCGTTCGGACGGACACTTCTATCTGCTTATTACTAACACACTTGCTTTCTATATAATTGTTTTGTTTGTTTGTTTTTTTAAGCAATTCCACCCCAAGCAAGGCGGGAAGCCACTAGCACGGAAGGGGTTACAGAGAGTTGGAGCTAGAGCAAATAAGAGTGATAGAGGAAAGGATGAAGAGAAGGATAGGGGATATATCAGGGCATCTGGTGACGTCGATTGACATTACATTTGAATAGTTGGAGATTATAGCTATCAGAAAAACAGGAAAAGGGAAGGGTGTTCCACAGGCGAGAAGTGCGAGACATGAAGGTATTGGAGTAGAAGAGACGGTTACATTTAACAGTTTCGACAGTGAAAGGGTGTGAGCGAGATGCCAGCCTTGTTGAACGCTTAAGTTCATGAAGTCTGGGAACCAGCGAAAGCAGCTCATCGGAGCAGTTACCGTGAAAATATTTGTAAAAAAAGACTGAGGGAGGCAGCGGCACGTCTCTGTGAGAGCGGCTGCAGACGAGATGCCAGATCAGGCTTCGTTTTCCGTGTCTTTCTTTTCTGACCCTTAAAGTGCATATGTGTGTTTTCATGAGTGTAATAGAAATCTCGACATCCTAAAGGACAACATGATAAATTCTTCATGCTACCTGTATTCGTATGACAAATCAGTGTCATAACAGAAACGAACAATTCTATCGCCTTTGAGCCAGCCCAAAATTACCTAATTAAAGTGCAAAATATTTTCGAAAATTATGCAAAATGAGATATGTTTTAATTAAAAGTAGTTACAGGTCAAATATGATTATACAATTCAGTAGGGGATCGACGGGTGCGTGATGTTTTTGCATTTCAAAATAAGCGGCAATTCACCAAATTACTGGAATTTATTCCAGGCTTATTGGACTGAAGTTTGAATTAATTTTAAAAAACTAATGCGCGGAAATATATTCCATGATATTTACATTAATTATATTCTGTAATATCAGTAAAGTAACGGTTGATATTTAGCAAGTTTTATTTGCTGCAAGGGTTTATTTTCGAAAAAATCGAAATCAACATATATATATATATATATTATATATATAGTGGATGCGCACTGCTGATGAGTCCCAAGTATAGGACGAGGCGGCCGTCCAGTGCTTTCTGCATTCTGTTGAGGTTTCTTTCAGAATCAATGAATTACTAAATTATAATTAATCAAATCCTCCTGACAATTTCTAATATATATATATATATATATATATATATATATATATATATATATATATATATATATATATATATATATATATGAAGAAATATAGTCTTAAAGTGTGTAAAGAAATATAGTCTTAAAGTGGGATAAAGTACTCAATATCAGAGATAGAGCGTGTGAATATAAAAGTGAACATAGAAGTCAACACTTAGAGTGGTGTTATTTTAACAAATAACAACACTCGTGCCCTGACGATTTCATCTAGCATGAAATAGACTGTGGCCTCTAAGTTTTGACTTCTATGTTCACTTTTATATATATATATATATATATATATATATATATATATATATATATATATATATATATATATATATATATATTTATTTATATATATATATATATATATATATATGAAGAAATATAATTTTACGGCATGATATGTTGATTGGATAAAGTGCTCAATATCAATGATAGAGCGTATGTAAATATAACAGTGGCTATTGAAGTCATCACTCAAGCCACATGCGTTATTTTTTTCTTACTCGACTATTTATATATACGTGTCAGTGGTGCCTTGTGAGTAATCTATTACATTGTGTGTAGTCTATTCTAACGTTTGTTTTGGCCAAAGTGGTTTGTTAATGTGTTTATTATTTATTTATTTGGATTAATTTATTTTACTTGTATATTTAAATTTATTTGTATTTTATTTATTTTTATTTATTCTTTTCAGTTTTCGGTTTTTAAGTAACGTTGTAAAATTTGTTTTCGTGTCTGCATTTTGAGACGAGCTCTGATTGTTTATTTAGTAGTTTGTTTTGGTCTAGGAATGTAATTATAGCTGTTTTCCCTCCAAGCAGAGTTTCCAGTTTTTGCATTGATTGTTGTAGGGTAATGTTCATTTCCTTATTTTCCATGATATTTTTGGTGTGATTTACATTTTTTTTTAAATTTCCAAGATATACTTGGAAAGAATTGTACTGTTCGCGTATTTACTATTTGTGAAAAATGATTTGTGTGCGTAGTTTCTTTGTTTTAATTGTCTTTTAGTTACTCCTATGTTTATTTTTTTCTTCGTTATTTGATGATTTTAGTGTGGTTTGGTATATTACATTGTTTTGTAAGCCATTACCGTTTAAGGGACATTCGTTTTTAATTCTGCAATTACAACGTGGGTTTAAATGATTCCGGTGGTTTTTTGATAGATTTCCTGTTGTGCCTTTTATTATTTGTGTAATGTTCTCGGTGCAACTGTGGCTGATTTTTACTGTGTTTTTGTTGAATATTTTGTGGAGTTTGCTTGATTCGGGAAATTGTTTGTCTAACAGTTTGATGAATATTTTTCCTACGTTCACGTCAGAGCAGACGCAATGAAAATATTTATAGAAACGACAGAATGAAGCCACATTACGTCGGTAAGAAAGTGACTATAGTCAAGATCCCAAGTCTGGGCCTATCACAGTGCATATCAGTCTTTGGATTTTGTCGAGAACTTCGAGATGAACAGCGGGTGCACCAGACCATATATGGCAACAGTATTCCATGCATGGACGTATGGTAAATTTTTAGATATGAAGGATAGACTCAGACGAGAAAAACCTTCTGGCGCGACACTTTCCTTGTGGTAGATGCAGCTACTGATTCAATGTATTTGTTCCACCTCAGGTCAGTGGAGACTATGAGACCAAGATGGCGCAGTGAGGCGGACTCGCGGAGTTGACCATCAACCATGCTGATAGGAGACAGGGAATCTTCTCTATGGTATTTTATGACAGCAGTTTCGTTTTGGATGGATTACAATTTACAAGCTATTTCCTGCTCCAGTCAACCACAGATTGGATGTCATTTTCGAGACCAACGGCCAGGTTAACTTTGTCAGAAATACAGGAATTACTATTGATACAGGAGTGAAGCCAAAATGAAAAATTTAATTTAATGGTTACTATCACTATCACAGTTGACCTCTAATGAGTTTATTCTCTCATCTTAGTTTTCTGTTGGAAATTCCCTAAGCAATATTTGATTGGCCAGGGAAAGAAAAACGTTATGTAATCATTGACCAATCAAATAAGGTAATCTCCCCGATGAAAATGAGGCCACGCGAAAGACTTCTGTTAATTTCCGAAATGGTTGATGTCACGTGCTACTCTTCTTCAGCTGACAGCTATGAGAGATAGTGCTGCCGACCATAATCAACGCCAGTCCTGAAACCGTTCTTCGCTGAGGAGATCCTCGTGATTTTCTTTATCTCTTGCGCTTACCGGGCTCTCTGAATGGGATGATTTACCGTGGATAAGATCGACCGTCTTATCCTGTAAAAAGCTCATTTCCATTTCGGCATATATATTTTCACCTTTCCTGACTGATCTTCTATTACCACAATGTGAGATATTGAATAGAAAATTGAAGGAAACATGAGAAAAGATAAAGAAACTAAATTAAATCAAATAGACTATACTAGTTACTTTCGAAAAGAAATTAAGTCAAGGTAGGATCGGGGTGCCTATTTTAAAACGAATGATGACATCCGTTCAACTCATATCGTCTGGTCAACGACACAATTTGCCACTTTTTGTTACGCCGTTAAATTTGTATTTTTTTTGTAAAGGGGTTGTTTGTATATAAATACGTCTTATTGAACGAAAATTTGTTTTTTGACGACTTTATAAAGGGTGTTTTTTTTTATTGGGTTAAGTTTTTAAGTCTATTGCTTTAGTAGAACTTGTTTATAGACTTATTATATTATTATAGCTAATTATTTAAGGCGAACATATATATATATATATATATATATATATATATATATATATATATATATATATATATATATATATAGCTTTAAGAACATTAAATTACAATTTAAAATACTCAGCGACTACTCTCCTTCATGCACATATGTAGATTCGTCAACGTAAATATCACTTTCGTCTGATGAAGTCCTAAAGCAAGAAACGCGTCACACAACATTATTCCCACTTTGTTATAAATGTGTGTGTGTGTGTAAAAATTATTTCATTAATAATTTAATTTATATAACCTATTTTTAAATAGACACCTTTTTACAATTTTAAATGGGTTTTATTGTAATAATTAAATATTAGATTTACATAAAGTGATGTACAAAAAATGTTAAGTGGAGGAGATTTATTTAAAGATCGCAAAGAAATGTAAAAAAAAATTGCATTTAGTAGCATATATTAGTTTCGAAGTATTCCTGTTTGTCTTCAACGCTTTCTTTTTCGCTTGAAGTTATGAATTTAGAATATATGATAGAGTCGTTATTCTATAAACTGTTAAATTTCAATTGAACATAAGAACTGAAGGAAATCAGTAAGATAGGAAAGAACTTTTGTAAGCCGCCTGATATAATTAATTGATTGTGACAGACATTTGTAAATGTATACCATTTTTAGACAACGATTTGACAGCATTGGGAAACAATTATCTTCATTTGTTGACACACAGCAGTAGTAATCATTCAATGATCTCACCTTTCAAAAACACACACATATATGTGTGTGTGCGTGTGTGTGTGTGTGTGTGTGTGTGTGTGCGCGCGCGCGCGTGTGTGTGTGTAGAAGAGATAGAGAGACTGCATTACTGTGTCAGAGAGTACATAAAGAACAGTACGGAGAATATAAAATTCTGTTTTAAAAGTTATCAGTGTGATGATCTTAATTAGGAGTGGAGGATTTCCAACAAAAGGAAAATATGGTTTTGCGATAATAACTCCAAAGAAAAGAATAAAAATATATTAATTGCTTTTCTTCATATTGACTTTTGCTCGGGGAAGTTTTCAGTTCTGAGTACAGCTAATTAGAAAAAGTTAAACATGTTTTTTTGCTTTCCATTAGTAACCTTTAACTCCAGTTTCTGGCTGCTTATATAATCGCTACGGACTATGTTCAGAGAAATGTATACTCAAAGGCGTCAGCATTATTGCCTCACCCCATATATATATATATATATATATATATATATATATATATATATATATATATATATATATATATATATATATATTTAATATGAAAAATATTAAATGTTACAATACAGAATTATTCATAGATTTCTGTATGCATATATAAATATATACATTGGCACTGACAAAAAATACACACGCACACACACACTCATACATATATATGTATACACACACATATATATATATGTGTGTGTATATATATATATGTGTGTGTGTGTGTATAATGTTTTTATGTATGTTCCAAGGAATGCATTTGTCTATGAATTAATAAAAGATTTTGTTTTGCTTTGTTTTTAATCGGTGTCCCCCCCCATGCAAGACAGTAAAGCCACTAATGTGCAAGGGCTAAAGGGTATATGAAAAATTAGGAACAGAAACATTAATAATGAGCAGGAAGAGTAACGAGAAATCAGGAGGACAGTAGATAGCGATCGACATTACATTTAAAATTTTAAAAGATTAAAGTGGGTTGGAAAGCATGGAGCCAGTAAGTCGTTTCACAAGTGAGAAATAAAAAATGAATGCCCTTTAAAATATATTGAAAATTTGATTCCAAAATATTTTCGGTTAGGGTTCTGACAGCATGGGTCAATCCTTTGGTAAATTTGCTTTTTAACGCCGAAACGCCCGCACGCTAAATATCTCTGAAAACTTTCCCAAATCGTCATAATTCCGTGTAAATTTACATGCTGTACTCGGATTAACAATTATGAAGAAAGCTACCGTTTTGGAGTTATCGACAAGAAAATATCGGACTTCTTGTTGGTCATTCTTCTGCCATTACTGCCATAATGTTCACTAAGCTAGTGCGGGATACCTCCGGTGGCGTAAGCATACATTTTGTCCTATTTACCTCCTTTATAAAAGTTCGCTTACGAAATAAATACGCACTACCGTAAAGCAATGTATTTTTTGTAATTTTTTTTTTTGATAAGTGAAGTTTTACTTAAAATTAAAACAAACAAAAATTACAACATAAAAAGCAAATTTACCGATTCTTTTAGGGAAGGGACATCATTTATCATAAATGAACAACAGAAATTCATTTTGGAAGTTGTTATGTCTTCAGATTGGATCTAATATCTATGAGGTTACCAAATGTAGTGAAATTTATCAGGAGAAACACCATTCTGTACATTAATGGGTACAGCATAATTTGAAGTGACTGGTTTAATTTTTTTCTCCTCCCAAGGCTATTTTACATCGAAATTGTCTTCATGTTCCCAAGACTTCCATTTTTAATGACACTAGTCGATATAAAACCAGCGTCAGAAATATCACAATTTTCATTAGCTTCAGGAATATCACAACTTTTACCATTATCACATATATCAGGATCTTCAATTTCAAAGAGGATACCAGGCATGTTATCATTATCAGAATTTCTAACAGTATCAGCAAAATCACAATTATAATTCATCAGTGTCGGAAATTTCCGAATCATAAATTCCAATGAGTATACCAGACATATCATCATTCACAGAATTTTCAAAACTTCAGAATTATGGTAATCACCATTGACAGTAGATAATTCATCAATTTGTTCAGCTATTTTGGCTAATTCCTCAAAAGCATCACACCGAAATTCTTTATAAGTATAATCATCATACTCTGATTCTTCAATATTACCAACAATGTACATACAATCTATCTGTTCAGTAACAGTCTCCATGGTATCTAAACAACTATTAACCGCTTGCTCCTTAGCAGAGTGACGGACGTTTAGAATATTTTCCTTAGCTTTCAACGAGTTTATAGACACTATTTACATTATTCGGACTATTTTACTCATCTTTGTCGCCATATCTATTACAACGTTTCGGTCGTTATACGCTCCGGCCTTCTTCAGGTGGTTGGAATGTCGAACTGAACACTTTATTTCGCTCAATGGGGTAGACTGTTCTAGTTCCACGTGCCATGGGTGTCAGTTATACGTTATCTCCTGTTAATTCCCCTGTCCACTGCCTTAACCGGGTATTGAACTCACACTCTTTGGGTCCTGTCACTGGTTTCAGTTCGACATTCCAACCACCTGAAGAAGGCTGGAGCGTACAACGGCCGAAACGTTGTAATAAATATAGCGACAAAGATGCAGATAATAGTCCGAATAATGTAAATAGTGTACATAATAGCTCTTCTCAGAAATATATACAGATACTGGAATTTACAGACCTCTCAATCCTTTCTTTGAAAATGCTACTCTTTTTTAATAATTTAGAAACTTCCTCTATTTTTCTATAATCTTACAAATATATTTAAGTTAAGCAACATTTTTTTTGTTTATAAAGCCATAAATTTTGTGGCTTCAGTAAATACAATAATTTTTTAATGAATGAATAGCAAAATTGTATGCACAAAATTTCCCAGGCTATTTTAAAGTTAACACAATAACCCCAATCGGATATTTATTCCTTTTGATCGAAAGAAACAAAGTATTATTTTTTAACAAAATAAGGCAAAATTTAAGCATAAATTTTTCAAGGTTATTTTAACGTTAACACTCGGTTGACATTCCAATCGGCAATACTGGATATTAATTTTTTTGATGAAAAGAAACAAAGTAATTTTTTTAACAGAATAAGGCAAAAATTAAGCTTACATTTTTCCAGGTTATTTTAACGTTAACACACGGTTGACACTCTAGTCGGGAATACTTGATACAGAGAATTTTCATTTAAAACAATTTCAAGAAAAATAAAATACAGATTTTACGCATAAATACTATATAGACATAAATACTAAATACACAAACACTATATAGTTTGGTTCAAAAGTTAACGCAGAGCTAACACATTGGTTCAGTTCAGTCACAATACAGAATAAATACATATTAACATATTTTTTCTTTAGATCAACGGCAGAATTAATCTTTGAAATTCTCCGACAACTTCGAAAAATAATCCGTTTTATTTCAGTCAATACTGAATTTATATTGAAATAATGAATGGACGAATTTACGCATAAATTCTATAAGGTTTTGTTGAAAAATTAACGATCAGTTAACACATTTGGTTCAGTTCAGTCACTATATGACCTCTTCCAGGGCTCGTCAAAGACACCAGAGCAAGGAACGCGATATTCATGCTTAGAATAATATCGGAAAGAGCAATACGAATGCAGAAGGACGTGTATCTATATTTTATAGACTAAGCAAAAGCATTCGACAAAGTACGCCACAAGGACCTGCTAGAACTGCTCAGCAACCTTAACATATTCGGGAAAGATATCACAATAATCAAGAACCGATACTGGCAGCAAACGGCATGCATTCGCATCGAGAATGAGCTCAGCGAATATACAAAAATAGAAAGAGGCGTGCGGCAAGGATGTGTCTTCTCACCGGACATATTCAACCTATACAGTGAGGCAATTCTGAAGGAACTGGGGATCCTACTAGGATTCATCATTGGCAGCCACAACCTTACCAACATAAGATACGCAGATGACACGTTACTGACAGCAGACATAGAAAAGAAACTGCAAAACCACCTACAGAAGTTAACCAGGGAGAGCGAGAAGAAAAAACTAACCATAAGCTACAAGAAGGCAGAATGCATGGTCATCAGTAAAAGGATGAGTCCAAAATGCGATTTTCAGGTCGGGGACACTAAAATAAATCATGTGCGGAAGTTTAAATATCTGAGAAGTGTTCTGACGGAGGACAGTTTAAAATTTGTGTTGAAATCGATTTTTTGTTTTTCACTAAACACAGTGGTGTAGAAATAAAACTGAGGTATCGTTGAGCTTAGGAGGGTAAAAACAATTTCAGACATTATATAAATGTTTTTAACTTTCATAAAAACAACAGTTTCAAACATAGGACAATAACATTATACTAAAATCAACACATTCTCTTCTTCAGCATATCTTTTCTGTAGAAGAAAATAAGCGTTAAAAAACAATTTCATGTTTCCTTTAAGAAATCTTTTCAGAATCAGAATTCAGTGTACAAACATAAATTTTCCTTAACTCTTCCAAGAGAAAATCCATCAAAATACAAGTTTGTCTTTTTATTCATTAATTATTTTAAAAAATGTCTTCTTTAAATTACTATATAAAAGTTAACAACGCAATTTAAACCAGTGACTGCAATTTATTTGTCAAAAAGAATCTTTTGCCTTCATAAATATTTTAAATCACTTAAAACTTTTCTAGGTAAGTAAAAATTGACCGTTAATGAATTATTTATTAAATTATGTGAAGATAGAAATCCTCATTAAATTTAAATGCTGATGATGTTCAATCTAAGGGAAATAAAAGTCATTGTGCTTTTCGATAGAAATTTTCTTCATTTCATTCACTATAAATTTTTTGAAATCATTATTATTCTGCTTGTTCCTTAGTTATGCGCTGATATAACTCATGAATAACAATTTGGATTGTAAAAAAACGTGGAAGAAAAATATATATCAGCGGCCCTGAAGATGGATTGGGATGGCCAAGGATGTATTCCAGAAGTTGGATAAGAGTACTGCGAAACAGGGAGGATTTCTACGGTGACAAAGAAATTAGTACTGAGCTGCTCCGTGACATCTGTTCTCCTATACGTCACCAAATGTTGGACGGTATCCTCAAGGATGAAGAAGAGACTCGAGGCAGCAGAGATGTCGTTCTACAGAAGGATGCTGAGGATATCATGGACCGAGCAACGATGAGGTCTTGGAGAGGATACAAACAAGGAGGAAGCTTATGTTTAACGTAAGGAAGAGGCTGATGAAATTTCTGGGTCACGTGATGAGAAAGGAAGGCCTGGAGAATATGATACTCACGGGGCCAATAGAGGGAAAATGAGACATGGGAAAGCAGCACATGACATACCAGGCGGGCTCGGGCAGGTGGATGGCGGAGCGTGATTTGGGGGAGTTGGTTGAAACACAAAACCTGTTGAGCGCCACAAGGGACAGGGGGATGCAGAAGGCCATGATCGCCTACGTCCAGAGAGGACAAGTGTTGTGGAGTTATTTCGCAATGGAGGCTTGTATTTGTACTAAAATCGGTCCTAAATAAGTTCGACGTACCAAACGTTAGGAAATTGATATAATAGGTATTACGCATAGTAATCTTGTTGTGGTCGCTGACTACTTTCGTATTCGACTAAATGTCGACTACTGTCGTCCGACATCGACTATTATTTAGTCACCCCCCCCACGAGGGTATCATGTGGCACAAGGCCGGTTTAACGTGGGATCCCCGAGCCCGTGGGCCCGGCCAAAAATATATACCATTTGAACCAGTATAAACGGGTTCAGGGCCGGTTTACTTCCCCGAACGAGACTCCGCCCTTCGGCGTAGCCTCGTTCGGGTTCCTCCCCGCCCGTAGGCAGAGAGT
>OZ038490.1:98086085-98113585 GCA_964036315.1 Acanthosepion esculentum | reverse complement strand
TCTCATCTCACAACCCTCGCTCTTGTTCCACATGTGGCCTCCTTTGTAAATCACTAGCGGGTCTTAAATACCACTTAAGATTATTGTGCAAAATTTTATAACTGAATCAATTTGTTGTCAGATCCTCATACGTCAAAACCGACGGAAGAGTCCATTATTAAATACAGGGCGTCCTAAAACATTTGAGATCATTTTAAATGCAATTATCTTGAAAACTCATAAGTCTAGCTCAATGAAATTCAACAGTTTAGGTGTTGAACATCATAAGTTTATTATGGGACCGATTTCATAAGTGTTCAATATGTGCACCGGCTGTGACATGACACACATCAAGTCGGTAGTTAAGCTCTTGATAATGTTGATGATGGTCTACCAGATGCTTTAGCCCTGGATAAGCAGCCTTCCTCTTTAAATCTTTTGGTATCAAGTCCAAATTTGTTTGCTAATTGGTGAAGATTTTCCAAATGTTGCATTGAATGCAACCTGTACAGTCTTGGGTGTCTTTGTGGGAGCATATTCCAAGACGCAAAATGACTTCTCTTTGAGAGTGACCATCATGGGCCAACTTGAAAAAAAGAACAAAAACAAAATATTAAATATAAAATCTTAATCTGTTTCTATACAGTCTGCGAAAATTTTGAGGTTATTTCAACAAGAATTGCCAAACTTATTGACCTGCGAAATGATGTCAAAATGTTCCGTGGAGTCCGAGCACTTCTTGGTCGTCCGGTTGGTGTCTTCTTTAGGGCAGGTCCAGTCTCTTCTAAGTTATTAATCCAACATTTTATCGCGTGTTTTGATGGAACAGCACCATGACGTCCTAAGTTGTAAAAACGTCGGAACTCCCTCTGTGCAGCTGTCAAGCTATCACCGTTTTTATAAAACATTTTATGGCTAACGTGCGCTGTTGTCCGTTCCACTGATTCATGGTTACTAAAAAGGCGAAATGTTTACTTGCTCAAGGTCACTGTCTCTGAGTGTTGCCACTTGCTCATGTCTGACAATACGCACTTCAAAAATTCCCGTTTTTTGAGGGTCACCCTGTACATATATATATATGCAGGTATGCAGAAAAATAGGAAAGAACACGTTAGGTAAATAATCATAAGATTCCCAAATTCTCGCTTGACGAGGAAGCGGGTCCAGGCACCTTAACTCAACATAACTTCAAAAGATTATGTTAGGGGTCTCGGCTCTCGCTTTTGAAACATGAGAACTCTTATGTAGCGAAGGAATCATATTTTTAAAAACAAAAAATATTATATATATATATACATATAACAGACTACAAAGGCCTTAATATATATATATATATATATATATATATATATATATATATATATATATATATATATATATTAAGGCCTTTGTAGTCTGTTAGATTTTAAATCAGCCCACTGAAACCAAAAGTCTTTTTTATTCGTGTTCTGTTACAGTTCTGTCTCCGCTGTATTATCTTTCTTTTTTTCTCATATTCCGTAACACCAAGTAATGCCGTGCATTTTAGTGGCTTTATTGCCATGCTTGGTATGAATAGACTAAAAATATCATTTTCATATCAAAAAATAGCATTTTCATATCAAAAAATAACATTTTCATGTCAAATATTAGAGATCGACAATTAAAAAGGAAAGAAAACAAACTAATGCCTAGATCTTTTACGAAATCGCTAAACATATTTAATCTTCGCTGGCATTGACACACTTTCTGTTCATTGATTCACTTTTTCTTAATTCTTGGCTTCGTTCAATCTCTCTTAATTGTCTTGACTTTTCTTTGTCAGTTTAAATATTTCATCTTTTCCCACGTTTATTTTCTTTTAAGTTTTCCTTCACCTTTCATTTGATTATCGAGGTCCCTTGCTGGCACCGGTTTCCCATTAGGGACGATGTCTGTTTACCAAAGTATGAATCTTTGTGGAGAGCCACATTGGTATTTTCCCTGAAGATTATCAATTTGCTACACACGACTGTAACACTTCCTGTTGCAGGCAACGTGGGCTTTCTGACAAGCGCATAAGTGAATTGGTTTTGACAGACACCATCTTTAGAACTGACTGTGGCAGATTTCTTATCAGAGGCAGGCATCATCCCGAGCGCTGGGGCATTTATATTATCCTAATGCTGCCGAGTAAGAGTTTTTGCTCCTTAGAGCAATTCAAACGCAATGTACGTTCAAATTAACCTGCATTTATTAACTCTTGGCTTCAATATACATTTTCTTTTTTCGTTTCTGTTGTCTTTCTTTTTAAAATAATTTCATTTTTCTTTTTACATTTACCTTACTTTTCGTTCTTTTTTTATGCATCCTTTTGTCTTCTCCACCTTTTTTGTAATATTAACCCTTCTTTTTCTTTATATGTTTTCTTTCTTTTCTTTTATTTTGTTTTCCCTATTTTATCTATCCCCATATTTTCTTTCTCTCTTCTTTTTTATCATTTTCTTTCTGTTTTTTATATTCTTTCTTCACCTTGCTCTTAGGTTTTGTTTTCTTTGTGTATTTTTATTAATTATCTCCATTGTAAGCCGCTCTCGTTAATTTTGCCTAGCTTTTATATACGTTGTTCTTGTTTTAAATCACGTCACCCCAAGCAAGACAATAAAGCAACTAAGAGGCAAAGTGGTACTGAGTGTTAAAGAATACGAGAAAATATAATATTAAGAAGAGAAAACAATAACAGAACAACTAAGAAGAGAGAAGATCAAAATAACATTTTACATTTTTGAAGTTGACCGGTAAGCAAGATGTCGAAAGAGTGTTCCTCAAGCAAAAAGTGCGAGAAAACAAGATGTTAGAATATTTTTTTTCTTTCGCACTTGGGGAACTCTCTTCCGGCTTCTTGCTTTCTGATCACCTTTTTTTTTTAAAATTTAAATGCGACGTCAATCGTTATCTTTTGTCTTCTTAATTGTTGTTCTTGTATTGCTTTCTCTCGTTAATCACTTTTTTTCAGATTCTCTTACACTGAATAACCCCTTGCACCAAAATGCCTTATCGCTTTTCCTTGGTGAAATTATTAAATTAGGCACGCACCCACACACACGCACATACATATTAATAAATATGCATAATAGCCTACACCTACAGTACAATCATAAGGTACTGATTTGAACTCACACGGTTTGCTTAATGTTTGTGTCTCGCGAGAAATATTGTTGTTTCGGTGGGTTATAACTGACAGCTAAATATTTATTTGTACTATAATATAATCATCAATTTAGACCCAGACTCACATTTGAAATTGAAAATAATAATTACTAGAAACTCAAGCTTTAATTTCTAATTTTAGTTAAAAACGGGATCTGTTATTAAAATAAATTTAAGCCTAATGGGGTAACAATCTTTTGCTTAAAAATAGTGATAAATTAATAAAAATTAAAATTTTAAAAATTTGTAATGATAAAATGATAATAAAAGTAAAAAAAATTGTGGCACATGGAAACATCAAAAATCCCCGTTGTAGTTGGAGCCCTCAGATTGGTTAGAAAAGATTCCAGTGGACTAATTGAAGGGATTCCTGGAAGCCCATGCCTTAACGATATACAAAAAAAATTTCTCACGAGTACTGCCCACACCTTACGAAATTTTTTTGTCTATGTAAAATATGCTTTTTTTTGTTCTGTTTTTTCCAGTGGAAAATGTCATGATCCCATTTCTAACCTTAAGTCACTGCGCGGGACCCGGAATAAAATGAGTGCACATCAGAAATCAAACAAAATAATAATAATAATAATAATAATAGTGCAAAGACCAAAAATAATATAATAATATAATAAAAACGAAAATAAAAATAAAAATAATGGTTATATAATAATAAAAAAGTAAAAATTTAATACTAATTAAAATAATAATGACTGTGTCTGTGACACCCGTGACTGGGGAAACTATATTAATCTGATTCAATGTGCTTGAGTAGGAATTTACTTGTATAAGCAGATGCGAATTAACTCGCTTACTTTGCTTAACATGTTGGGGTTTCTCATACATTTAGTATCATTGCTTCTCAGAAAGACATAAACTACATTTATCGCCTTTCCCGTTAAAGAGATTACCTTTCGTTTGGTACACGCAGATGATGGTTAGGTTTCTTTTCTTGCTTTTTATTTTCCCCAAAATTTACAGAGGGTAGTGCTGTTACTAATGTCATTTGGTGATGGTAGAAGCGGGGTTTCTAATGGTTTTCAGTAGAACCCAAATAAAACTTGACCTTTTCATCATATTTGATGTTAGCTTCATAAACTAATGTCTTATTTATGTATCTTCCGCTTAATAGGCAGGTATTGTTTTGTCGGACGTTACATTCTTTAGTTGTAGGGGTGATGTAATTAAATAACCAGTCACCCCCATCAATGATTACACAATAGGTAGTAAGTGCCTGTAAAGTCAACTATCTAGGAGAGACTGGGAGGAAGAGTGAGAGTTCAACCTTCCAATTAATGGCACTCACTACTAGATTGACCTATCTGCATAACTGTACCGTATTGAACATTGTACTGGTTGTATACAATAAACCTTTCTTTTATTAACCACATGGTGTTAATTATTTATTCCCTTAGCACGGAATATAACAAGGGAACTGTTTCGTCAGTTGGTAAAGTGTTTGTTTAGAATAACACACACACACACACACACACACACACACACACACACACACATATATATATATATATATATATATATATATATATATATATATATATATATATATATATATATATATATATAGTTTAAGAAAAACTAGGTAATCCGTATGGGTAGACCCAAGGAGGATAAAATCTTGAAAGAATAGAAATGTTACATCTAACTCAATCATGTCTCTCACTCCCCTCAATTCCTCACTTCGTTAATTTACATATACTTAGTACTGCCCGTCATAAATGTGTAAATTTCTTTTCATTTTTCGTTTCAACTTTTGGAAGTAAAATCTGATGATCCGCGGTCCGTTAAAAGGGCTGTGGTGAAATAATTTATTATATGTAACCTTAAAGTGGTCTGTTTTTGTTTAATATATATATATATATATAAATATATATATATATATATATATATATATATATATATACATATATATATATATATATATATATATATATATATATATATATATATATATATATATATATATATATATATATATATTGGTCAATGTTTTTCGCACAACTGTATCTAACTTTGATGTTGTTTTTTTAATGAAAATCGTTTTTAGCGTTGGGGATTGACTGAAGCGCTTGTGGATTAAATTTAGAAACTATTTTCCGATGTTAATTTTCCCATTGTTGCTGACGGGTGGGTTAAACCATATTATATTGCGTTTTCGGCTTTAGTGCTTGTTGATATCGTTATTGTTATTTTTCAGGAACTCGTGTTTAATATTATGGTTATTTGTTCTAGGGCTTCTACATATTAGCCTATATGCTTGTCAAAAACATTCTTATTACTGAAGTTGTTAGACAACCTAAATTAGACCGACTTACATACATTGTTTAGTATTCTAGGATTGTGGTTAGATTGTTTGCTGATATATCTGTTTGTATAAATCTTTAGTATATGACATGTAAAGTTCATTAGAGAGGTCCAAGATTACATCCAGGAAGTTGATCACTTTAGCGTTGTTGTTGGTGGTGGTAATACACAGAACGTGGTCTTTAATGAATCTAATAAATATTTTCGGTCTGTTTTTGTGCACTTGTTTTAGGCAGGAGTATTATCCCTTCGTCTTTGTAGAGACAAGTGTTATTAATATCGAAGACGAACCTTGATCGCCAAAGACGTAGGATACCAACTAATTCACAAGCCTACGCTTAGTCAAACGCACCCATGGCATTACAAAAGTCAGGTTTGTTAAAGTTGGTCCACAGGGAACTTTCATGAAGGAGGATATGTTTCCGGGCTTGTTTAATGGTATTAATGTCCTGTTGGCTTATGGGACATTAACTGTTGGCAAGATTTATCGCAGCCATTAGTAGCTCCTCGGTGATAGATTGGTAAAAGTTACAAATATGGAACTGAATAAAAGAGCCTTTGCTTTTCTTATTTATTTTAGTGAACCGACAAATGGCGTCAGCGGTATTATGTCACTGGTTGTTTCCTAAAGCATTTCTTGTGTATCTGCAGGCTTCTTCGAGGATTGAATTGCTTATCTTACAGATGTTATTCTTGGATAGATTGTTTCGCCGTTATTGTGAGTTGTGTGGGAAATCAACCGTGTGGTGTTTCCCCGTAATAAATGCCTGATGCTTATGCAACTTATAGACTCAGTCGTTAATTTTTAGCTCGATGGCTGTCTTTTTGGCTTCGCTGTTGAAGAATTTTTCTCTGTTTTTTGGCGCCTTTTTAAAAATCTTTTTGACTTCCCTGGTAATGACTTTTTGATATGTGTTATCATCGATCAGGTAATGGTAATGGTTGCCCGATTTGAGTTGAAAATAATCTTATCTGATTTGTTGATAGTGGCGATGTCTTTATACATTTTTTTTCTGATGGTTATTAGTGGTGTTGATGTTAGATTTTATTTATAACTGAGAATAATTCCTTCACGTGCCCAGGAGTTACCCATCACAGGACGGTGTTTCTTTTTTGTGACTTTCGATTTAGGTGTCCGTGTTTCGTCTTGGCGAAGAATAGCTTCCACCTCATCTTTATTATGACACACCGTATTTTGGTTATTAGTTTCATTTCAAAATGTTTTTGGTGGAGTAATTCAGATGAAAATGTTCCTTATCCTGTTGACGAATAAGGGTATACCGTATGTGAGAGCAAAAATGTCCAAATCATGAAACAGCATGAGATAATTGTCCATGTCACAAAATGTTTAATATCTAAAAAACAAAACAAAAAACACTAAACAAATTGTTATGGGTCCTTACTTATAACTACAGAATGAACTCTTCCTAACACTATGTATACTACGCCTCTCAAGAGAGAGGGACGAATCGAGTCGAGCCGATAGTAGTTCACTCCAAACCAGACTGACAGTCATACTAACATCTTGTACTATTATTCCATGTAATATATCTTCGTTATTTCTACTCTTGTGTCCCTGTTGTTCTTCCTTGGTCTTAAACTGGACCATAACAGTTATAAATGTACATCGCTGAATTCAGTGCATTGTCAATTTAATAGGATTGTATTCATCATACGATTGGCTGATGATTTCGTGAATAAGGATATACCGTGGGTAAGAGCCAAATTGTCCAAATCATGAAACAGCATGGGATAATTTTCCATGCTACAAAATGTTTAATATCTAAAAAACAAAACAAAAACCTCAATGTACTAATTGAGTTTCTTTTTTTGCAGGTTCTCAGATAAGATGTTTAGTCATATTGTCACCAGTTGTTGTAATGATGACTGCAAAAACCTTTTTGAAATATTCAGCGAGAAAGAGAACAGGTTAAAATCATTTTGTGTCAGGCCCACTATGTCTTTTCAACTGAGGAGTAGTGAGACGAAATAGCTCATTCAGGACTTCAGTATTGGTACCAAAATTTATATACTGGCTTCAATATTCAAAAACCATTCAAGAACCATCAGGAGAATGGTGAATAAATTTGGAAAAGAGGGAACAGTAGTGAGGAAACCTGGATCAGGTGGTCAGAACAGAAAGACGGATCATCATTTCAACTTAGACCTAAATTCATTCTTACTGTTCAAAGTAGAATCCAACAGTGTTATAAAACCCTCAATGTACTCCAGTAAGATATATTTAATAATTTCTAAGATACAACGGTTCAAAGCTTAATCTAACAATTGGGTAAATTTTGTGTTAAACGATTTAAACAGTTATGCTGATACACCTGGTGTGTATATATATATATATATATATATATATATATATATATATATATATATATATATATATATATAGACAATATTAGTGGTAAATATACACATACATATGCAATTATATATACACACATACATATATGTATAAAAATAATTCCAAGAGGATATGATCTTGGTAGAACTCAATGTCCAGGACAGAGTAAGGATATAACGTGTTGTCGGGTGTGACACTTCCACCTTAATTCAATAACATCGGGCATGACTTTCTGGTGTAATGACTATTACTTGTATGTATCATTGTGTATGTTTATGTGAGGCGCCATGTATTTCAAATTTTTGTTATTCTTTATTCATGTAATGACTATGACTTATATGTATCATTGTGTATGTTTATGTGAGGCGCCATGTATTTAAATTTTTTGTTATTCTTTATTCATGTAATGACTATGACTTATATGTATCATTGTGTATGTTTATGTGAGGCCCCATGTATTTCAAATTTTTGTTATTCTTTATTCATGTAATGACTATTACTTGTATGTATCATTGTGTATTTTTATGTGAGGCGCCATGTATTTCAAATTTTTGTTATTCTTTATTCATATAATGACTATGACTTATATGTATCATTATGTATGTTTATGTGAGGCGCCATGTATTTCAAATTTTTGTTATTCTTTATTCATGTAATGACTATGATTTATATGTATCATTGTGTATGTTTATGTGAGGCGCCATGTATTTCAAATTTTTGTTATTCTTTATTCATGTAATGACTATGACTTATATGTATCATTGTGTATGTTTATGTGAGGCGCCATGTATTTCAAATTTTTGTTATTCTTTATTCATGTAATGATTATTACTTGTATGTATCATTGTGTATTTTTATGTGAGGCGCCATGTATTTCAAATTTTTGTTATTCTTTATTCATGTAATGACTATGACTTATATGTATCATTGTGTATGTTTATGTGAGGCGCCATGTATTTCAAATTTTTGTTATTCTTTATTCATGTAATGACTATGACTTATATGTATCATTGTGTATGTTTATGTGAGGCGCCATGTATTTCAAATTTTTGTTATTCTTTATTCATGTAATGACTATTACTTGTATGTATCATTGTGTATGTTTATGTGAGGCGCCATGTATTTCAAATTTTTGTTATTCTTTATTCATGTAATGACTATTACTTGTATGTATCATTGTGTATTTTTATGTGAGGCGCCATGTATTTCAAATTTTTGTTATTCTTTATTCATGTAATGACTATTACTTGTATGTATCATTGTGTATGTTTATGTGAGGCGCCATGTATTTCAAATTTTTGTTATTCTTTATTCATGTAATGACTATGACTTATATGTATCATTGTGTATGTTTATGTGAGGCGCCATGTATTTCAAATTTTTGTTAATCTTTATTCATGTAATGACTATTACTTGTATGTATCATTGTGTATGTTTATGTGAGGCGCCATGTATTTCAAATTTTTGTTATTCTTTATTCATGTAATGACTATTACTTGTATGTATCATTGTGTATTTTTATGTGAGGCGCCATGTATTTCAAATTTTTGTTATTCTTTATTCATATAATGACTATGACTTATATGTATCATTATGTATGTTTATGTGAGGCGCCATGTATTTCAAATTTTTGTTATTCTTTATTCATGTAATGACTATGATTTATATGTATCATTGTGTATGTTTATGTGAGGCGCCATGTATTTCAAATTTTTGTTATTCTTTATTCATGTAATGACTATGACTTATATGTATCATTGTGTATGTTTATGTGAGGCGCCATGTATTTCAAATTTTTGTTATTCTTTATTCATGTAATGATTATTACTTGTATGTATCATTGTGTATTTTTATGTGAGGCGCCATGTATTTCAAATTTTTGTTATTCTTTATTCATGTAATGACTATGACTTATATGTATCATTGTGTATGTTTATGTGAGGCGCCATGTATTTCAAATTTTTGTTATTCTTTATTCATGTAATGACTATGACTTATATGTATCATTGTGTATGTTTATGTGAGGCGCCATGTATTTCAAATTTTTGTTATTCTTTATTCATGTAATGACTATTACTTGTATGTATCATTGTGTATGTTTATGTGAGGCGCCATGTATTTCAAATTTTTGTTATTCTTTATTCATGTAATGACTATTACTTGTATGTATCATTGTGTATTTTTATGTGAGGCGCCATGTATTTCAAATTTTTGTTATTCTTTATTCATGTAATGACTATTACTTGTATGTATCATTGTGTATGTTTATGTGAGGCGCCATGTATTTCAAATTTTTGTTATTCTTTATTCATGTAATGACTATGACTTATATGTATCATTGTGTATGTTTATGTGAGGCGCCATGTATTTCAAATTTTTGTTAATCTTTATTCATGTAATGACTATTACTTGTATGTATCATTGTGTATGTTTATGTGAGGCGCCATGTATTTCAAATTTTTGTTATTCTTTATTCATGTAATGACTATTACTTGTATGTATCATTGTGTATTTTTATGTGAGGCGCCATGTATTTCAAATTTTTGTTATTCTTTATTCATGTAATGACTATGACTTATATGTATCATTGTGTATGTTTATATGAGGCGCCATGTATTTCAAATTTTTGTTATTCTTTATTCATGTAATGACTATTACTTGTATGTATCATTGTGTATGTTTATGTGAGGCGCCATGTATTTCAAATTTTTGTTATTCTTTATTCATGTAATGACTATGACTTATATGTATCATTGTGTATGTTTATGTGAGGCGCCATGTATTTCAAATTTTTGTTATTCTTTATTCATGTAATGACTATTACTTGTATGTATCATTGTGTATGTTTATGTGAGGCGCCATGTATTTCAAATTTTTTTTATTCTTTATTCATGTAATGACTATGATTATATGTATCATTGTGTATATTTATGTGAGGCGCCATGTATTTCAAATTTTTGTTATTCTTTATTCATGTAATGACTATTACTTGTATGTATCATTGTGTATGTTTATGTGAGGCGCCATGTATTTCAAATTTTTGTTATTCTTTATTCATGTAATGACTATGACTTATATGTATCATTGTGTATGTTTATGTGAGGCGCCATGTATTTCAAATTTTTGTTATTCTTTATTCATGTAATGACTATTACTTGTATGTATCATTGTGTATGTTTATGTGAGGCGCCATGTATTTCAAATTTTTGTTATTCTTTATTCATGTAATGACTATGACTTATATGTATCATTGTGTATGTTTATGTGAGGCGCCATGTATTTCAAATTTTTGTTATTCTTTATTCATGTAATGACTATGACTTATATGTATCATTGTGTATGTTTATGTGAGGCGCCATGTATTTCAAATTTTTGTTATTCTTTATTCATGTAATGACTATTACTTGTATGTATCATTGTGTATGTTTATGTGAGGCGCCATGTATTTCAAATTTTTGTTATTCTTTATTCATGTAATGACTATGACTTATATGTATCATTGTGTATGTTTATGTGAGGCGCCATGTATTTCAAATTTTTGTTATTCTTTATTCATGTAATGACTATTACTTGTATGTATCATTGTGTATGTTTATGTGAGGCGCCATGTATTTCAAATTTTTGTTATTCTTTATTCATGTAATGACTATGACTTATATGTATCATTGTGCATGTTTATGTGAGGCGCCATGTATTTCAAATTTTTGTTATTCTTTATTCATGTAATGACTATTACTTGTATGTATCATTGTGTATGTTTATGTGAGGCGCCATGTATTTCAAATTTTTGTTATTCTTTATTCATGTAATGACTATGACTTATATGTATCATTGTGCATGTTTATGTGAGGCGCCATGTATTTCAAATTTTTGTTATTCTTTATTCATGTAATGACTATTACTTGTATGTATCATTGTGTATGTTTATGTGAGGCGCCATGTATTTCAAATTTTTGTTATTCTTTATTCATGTAATGACTATGATTATATGTATCATTGTGTATGTTTATGTGAGGCGCCATGTATTTCAAATTTTTGTTATTCTTTATTCATGTAATGACTATTACTTGTATGTATCATTGTGTATGTTTATGTGAGGCGCCATGTATTTCAAATTTTTGTTATTCTTTATTCATGTAATGACTATGACTTATATGTATCATTGTGTATGTTTATGTGAGGCGCCATGTATTTCAAATTTTTGTTATTCTTTATTCATGTAATGACTATTACTTGTATGTATCATTGTGTATGTTTATGTGAGGCGCCATGTATTTCAAATTTTTGTTATTCTTTATTCATGTAATGACTATGACTTATATGTATCATTGTGTATGTTTATGTGAGGCGCCATGTATTTCAAATTTTTGTTATTCTTTATTCATGTAATGATTATTACTTGTATGTATCATTGTGTATGTTTATGAGAGGCGCCATGTATTTCAAATTTTTGTTATTCTTTATTCATGTAATGACTATGACTTATATGTATCATTGTGTATGTTTATGTGAGGCGCCATGTATTTCAAATTTTTGTTATTCTTTATTCATGTAATGACTATTACTTGTATGTATCATTGTGTATGTTTATGTGAGGCGCCATGTATTTCAAATTTTTGTTATTCTTTATTCATGTAATGACTATGACTTATATGTATCATTGTGTATGTTTATGTGAGGCGCCATGTATTTCAAATTTTTGTTATTCTTTATTCATGTAATGACTATTACTTGTATGTATCATTGTGTATGTTTATGTGAGGCGCCATGTATTTCAAATTTTTGTTATTCTTTATTCATGTAATGACTATGACTTATATGTATCATTGTGTATGTTTATGTGAGGCGCCATGTATTTCAAATTTTTGTTATTCTTTATTCATGTAATGACTATTACTTGTATGTATCATTGTGTATGTTTATGTGAGGCGCCATGTATTTCAAATTTTTGTTATTCTTTATTCATGTAATGACTATGACTTATATGTATCATTGTGTATGTTTATGTGAGGCGCCATGTATTTCAAATTTTTGTTATTCTTTATTCATGTAATGACTATTACTTGTATGTATCATTGTGTATGTTTATGTGAGGCGCCATGTATTTCAAATTTTTTTTATTCTTTATTCATGTAATGACTATCACTTATATGTATCATTGTGTATGTTTATGTGAGGCGCCATGTATTTCAAATTTTTGTTATTCTTTATTCATGTAATGACTATGACTTATATGTATCATTGTGTATGTTTATGTAAGGCGCCATGTATTTCAATTTTTTGTTATTCTTTATTCATGTAATGACTATGACTTATATGTATCATTGTGTATGTTTATGTGAGGCGCCATGTATTTCAATTTTTTTTTTATTCTTTATTCATGTAATGACTATGACTTATATGTATCATTGTGTATGTTTATGTGAGGCGCCATGTATTTCAAATTTTTGTTATTCTTTATTCATGTAATGACTATTACTTGTATGTATCATTGTGTATGTTTATGTGAGGCGCCATGTATTTCAAATTTTTGTTATTCTTTATTCATGTAATGACTATGACTTATATGTATCATTGTGTATGTTTATGTGAGGCGCCATATATTTCAAATTTTTGTTATTCTTTATTCATGTAATGACTATGACTTATATGTATCATTGTGTATGTTTATGTGAGGCGCCATGTATTTCAAATTTTTGTTATTCTTTATTCATGTAATGACTATTACTTGTATGTATCATTGTGTATGTTTATGTGATGTGCCATTTAATTCTAATTTTTGTAATTTTGGTTATTCTTTATTCATGTGGTGATATATGTGTGAGTGGGTATGTAGGTAAACATTTCACCTAATAACTGATTTGCAAACTCAGATAGCATTATAATAGTTATACACCTAGGTATATATGCTAACTTTAGAGATAGATACACGCTACTCACTCAGCCGGTTTTTAAAATATTATTTATTATTATTATTATTTTTTAATTAGCCTTTGATTTTGATTTAAATATAGAGATGTATATGTGCGTTCATATGGGTGTATGCGTGTGTGTGTATATGTGTATATATGAGTATACGCATATATATACATGTATATATATGTGTATGTGGTTAGGTATATAGATATGTGTTTGTGTACATCTGCATATATGGACGTATAGATATGTAGGTAGATGTATATGTAAATGTGTTTATATGTGTATGTGCATATTTATATATGTATGTAGACATATATATCTGTATATGGGTGTAGATGTACGCATGTATGTATAGTTAAACGGAAGTCTTGATGGAGAGAATGGACTTTTGTCTGTAGTTTTCATTTGTCTTTTATCTTTTTAGCATGAATTTTTCAACATTCCTTGTGTTGGTCAAACGGTCTCTTTTGGGTTGTTATTTGGGATGAGGGCTGGATGGAGACATGCCGCTCGAGAATCCTTTGGCCAGTCTGATAGTTTTATGGGGGCCTCTGGTAGGTGTGGGCGTGTGCGTGTTATTTGGCTCTTAGGTAGGGAGTGAGTAGCGTATGTGTGAGCGTGTATACTGCGGTGGGTGTGTGTTATCATTTGACTCATTAAAGAGTGAGTATGAGGTGATGTGTGTACGTGAATAGATCCGTGTGGGTGTGGGTGAGTAGGTTGTGATTTGCAGGGTTATATATTAAAACTATCTATATTGTTAAGTTTATGGCTTGGCCCGGCTGGACAATGTGTTTTCGAGCGTCGTCTCCACTTAGTTTCATGGAATCCTAAAATCTTTCTAATGTTATCTTCTCTAAACTTTTCCATTCTCTCAATTATAGCGAATTTAGCATGGGTTTTGAAATCGATTATTCTAGGCGTGTGTGTATATATATATATATATATATATATATATATATATATATATATATATATATATATATATATATATATATATATATATATATATATATATAGGTGTGTGTATGTATGTGTGTGTAGGTATGTTTTGTAGGTGTCTGGGGGGAGTTTAAGATTTTATTGCTTATGGGGTGTGCATGTCGCCAAGAAATGTATATACTCTTCCGGTATATCTTCGGACGTTTGAAAATACGCATATTTTTCTCACTGAAACCCTTCTTTAAATCTTCTCTCTGTTAAATTGTAATGCCCCCTCTACCTTTGGACATCCCTGCCTCACTCGTCTGTTACCCCTCTATATAGATCCCATGTCCTCCCACACTCTCACACATATACTCTTACTAATTTTTTCCCGGAGTTGTTTTTTCTGTTTTTGAATCTGTAGGTCTGATGAATTGGAACGTTTTTACGATTCCAATGGAATAAATTATGACCATGGAATATTAGTGTTCAAATCTTTTTATTATATATATATATATATATATATATATATATATATATATATATATATATATATATATATATATATATATATATATATAAATACATATATATATATATATGGTAATTTTTCAGATATGTAGACTATATGAATGTAAGCACAGTTCTAGATTAACAACCAGGTCACATCAATTGACATTTGAATTGGTTATATGTAACTATGAGTTCTATAATTTTCTCGCATCTCTAGCTTTCAGAACTTTCTTACAGCTCTTGTTTTCCAGCCACCTTTGATCTTCAAAAAATTAAATGCAATGTCAATCGTTATTTACTGTCTGATTACACGTCTATCGTTCTCGCTCCTTAATGATATTCCTTTTTTCTTATTCTAACACACTTAGTAACCCCTTGAGGGTTAGTGACTTATGGGGTGAAATGATTGGAAAAAAATCTGAGCAGATGAAACCTTACATCTATTATAAACATATAAAAACAATATCAGATTCGATTAATTCATATGGAAATTTCCAAATTTATACGAAAATATTCACCAATATATATTTTGCACCTACCATCAGGAATATCACAAAAGACAGGATCGTAGATACATTTTCTAGCGGTAACCTCTATATTGGAAGTAATATTCTCACTACATAATAATATCACTTTTTTTCGTATTTATTCACACTCAGTAACCCCTTCTGACTTAGTGGTTTTAATGCCTTGTATGGGGGGAAATGATTAACATATATATATATATATATATACATACATACATATATATATATATATATATATATATATATATATATATATATATATATATATATATATATATAAAAGGTGGATATTGAAATCAAAACCTGGACCAGAAGCGACATTCTATTTAATACTAAACGCAATCGTTAGGCCATGACGAATGCCGATTGCGTTTACCATGGAACAAAATGTCGCCTTTGGGTATTAACCTCAATGTCCACCTTTTATAGTTACATACGCTGTGTCCCTGATATGGGACGCATTAAACACACACACAGACACACACACACACATATATGTATGTATATATAGACACGCACGCAAAGACACGCAAAGACACCACACACACCCCCCCCACACACACACACACACATATATATATATATATATATATATATATATATATATATATATATATATATATATATATATATATATATATCACAGCAATAAAAGTGTGAAGCTTGATATTCCTAGACATATTAAAAATGGGCGTAGCAACCGGTTTCGCTCCCGCTCTTCAGTCTTTCAACGGGAGATTTAATTTAAATTTAAAAAACACAGAACATGTACAATGAAAAAGAAATGTGAAGAAGAAAAAGAATTATGAGGAAAAGAAGCTAGAGACAAATGACAGCGAGTCCCAACAAACACTTACGCTGTTTGTAAAGGAAGACTTCTGGGACGCCATGTAAAGTACCTTTTAGTATATCTAGTAATATCAAGCTTCACACATTTATTGCTGTGATAAAAATTTGTACCTTCAAATATATATATATACCCGGCTCTCCAGAAGATTGACTCTGCATTTAAATAATACTAGCTCCATTAAACAACATATTAAGTCACATAATGTTTCCCTTACGCAATCTGATATACGTAAAATACTTGTAGAAAATACTAAAATTATAGATAAACATACAGACATTAGACGCCTTAAAATCTTAGAGGCATTACATATTAAAAGAAAAAGACCTCTTATTAATCGTATAGATTATAATATATCTGGTAATATATTGCAATGTTTATAATATATTTAAATTTTGTAGCGTATTCTTCGATCTTTTGGCTTGTGTATTGGAAATCTTTTTCACGCTGTCACATGATAAAAACCTACGCCATGCACGTGATATAACATCATCGCGTCTTTTGAATTTAAAAGGAATTTAACGTTTTTAGTTTGTAAAAAAGTAGCAACATGATTACGCTACAAGATAATTGGCAAATGTTTGTTTAAAAAAAAAAAAAAAAAAAAAAATTTGACTAAAATATTGACCCTGAAGATGAACAATGATGTTCGAAAGCGCTAGGTCATCGTATGGAAAATACATATTTCGGAACTATTTTCAAATAAAAAGTCTCATTAGAGAATATGAGAAAATTCAAACGAAAATATGTAAGACTATGTTGTCTTTAACATTCAACACTACATGTTTGAAATATATATATATATATATATATATATATATATATATATATATATATATATATATATATATATATATATATATATATCACGCGTACAAACGCCAAGCAACATAACCATGCGCGTGTCTGCTCAAGCTTAACTTAAATAATCAATTAATATTACATTTATACAAACGCGTTTGCTTTCTCAGGGATTTGTGAAAGAGAGGCGGGTAATTAAAATCAAAAGCCAAATCATTTACTTGCGGCATATTCGTGATATTTCAAATGCTACACCTAGTTACTCAAATAATTCAGCTCAACCTATCTACAATTAGTTTGATTTAGTTACTATTCGGTCATGCGATAACAATATTAATATCACATGACTGGCATGACTAAACTCTACAATTGTTCATCAATTATTCTATGTCGGTATCGAGATGCGGCATTACGTTTTACACAAGCAACGACTTCTCTGAAAATAAACGTGCTCTTCTCAACAACTGTTTAATCTATACCGTTCGTATATATAATAATCATAATGGATTTATCATTATCAGCAGACATTACGAAATATATATATATATATATATATATATATATATATATATATATATATATATATATATATATATATGTTGTGGTAGGATCCGCCTAATTTGCACAGCGGAGTACCGACGATATAAATATGGTTGGTACCGGAAGACAGGGAGGCAAATCAAGAGATCCAACTAGAGACTCTGCCCGACTGCGACTTAGTCAACACATTCTCCAGGAACGGTCTTCCCAGGAATATACAAAAGACTATATGTAAATATTGTGTACACTTTCTTGTTTCAATACATTTTATTCTAACTACATTTTGTGTTTGCATTATTATTCCATGCATTAGTCAAGTTTCAACAATATATATATATATATATATATAAAATAAGTAAACGTAATGGATCGAACTCGGCTCTCCGATTCCTCACTCCCAGCTGCTATTCTTTATCCCACTGTGCCTCCTATGTCTGTTTGTTTGTCTGTGTAGATAGATAGATAGATAGATAGATAGATAGATAGATAGATAGATAGATAGATAGATAGATATTGGCAGCTCTCACTGGGACATTTCGAAGTCCATATCAACTGACTAATTTTTCTAATGCCAAATATAATTAAAGTGATGTCTTTTGTTTTAAATCAATTTGATACATAACCCAGGGAGTGTTGCCCAAATAGACAATTGTTAAATTACATGACCTGGCAGCCAAAAAGGAAACTAACACTACAAAGTAATAATAAAAAAAAATCTTAGCAAAATTACTATTGTCTACGTTGTTTACGTTTCGGGTAGGAAACTGACGCGAGCAGATATAAATTCGTAGATATAAAATGCGGCATCTGTGGATGACATAAAGTGTTTGGTTCGAAATTAGAGCCGGTAGGAAGTTTCGCAAACCAGAAGTCCGAGAAACGAAACTCATAACATAGAACTTACGGTTCCATCTAGTCAATTGGACTGTGAATTTATGAGACCCTTTTAGTACTCCGCTTAATTTCATAAAATCTAGGTACAATATCCGAACAGTCATAATGTAAGATATTTATAGCAAAGGCATTAGGAAACTACATTACGGCGTTGGGAAAATGGCTGAAGCCGACATTCCAAATCAAGACGAATAATGTTTCTTATATTTCATTGGATTTTAATTTTCATATTTCAGTGAATTGTCATTTCTAAAGAGATATAGGGAAATATACATAAATCTGAAGTAAAATAATTCAGTCTTTACGATGAGATAAATAGAAATGCTGACGAGTTGACTACAGTTGACGAGTTGACAGACGGTCGAACTCTCTGCCTCTGAGCAGAGAGGAACCCGGACGAGACTCCGCCGAAGGGCTGAGTCTCGTTCGGGGAGGTTGACAAACCCGATCCCGTTTATACGGGATCTACGGGCATTTTTTGGCCGAGCCTACGGGCTCGGAATACCCCGCTTTAAACCCGGCCTTGTGCCACATCTATCCCTCGTGGGTGGGGACAGTAAATACTGATAAATAGAAATGTGTTATATTTCTAGCGGGATAGACATTTAACAGGCAGCATTATACAGGTTGCCATTCCACACAAAAAAAACTGAATATGAAATGTGAATATCTAAGTAACTACATGTCCCAGGCTAACGAAATTAAAATAGGCTTCATGTTGAAAAATAAAAGATTTATCAAAACGGAGGTAGATTTTATAACCGATTGCACATTGCTTCACAGATGTACAATATGGGCACCACCTGTGACACGGCACACGTCAAGTCGGTTGTATAGCTCCTGCCAATCACGCTGTAGCATATCTTGCATAACATTCTCCAGGGAGTCAGTGATTGTCTGCTTAAGTTCCTCGAGACGTATGCGAAGAGTAGGGGATATAGACGTGTCTTTCACATAGATCCTTCGGAAAAAAAAGGTGAACATGTGGCCATTTCAACAGAACACTGTCGTTATCACTGCTACGCCCGATCCATGTTCCTGGTAGATTCTCATTGAAATATGTCCGCATAGTCAATTTGGTTAGTTCCGATATATTTTCTGAATGTGTGAGGGTATCTGAGCGAGAATTATCTATGTTATTAAACTACAAAATGATCTTTTCGGGAGACCTGTATTATTGGTTTTCTTTGTTTCTCGTAGCCATTTCGTCGTTGTTTTTCCAAGACAATGAAATCTATTCAATGCTGTTATTTGACCACTTGGAGTTGACAGCAATTGTCTTTTTATACGTCATGACAATTGTTTTTTTTTTAAATGTCGATTTCCATTTAAAGCCAGACTTAGCTTTTAAAGATGCATTGATTTATAACAGAACATTTCAGCTTGAGACACGTGCTTCCTGTTACGTTTTACTGTAAATGATATGAACAATAGGAGAAATATAAGCAAAATATACATAGTAGAAACAATATATATATATATATATATATATATATATATATATATATATATATATATATATATATATATATATATATTTATGTGTGTGTGTGTATAAGGAAAAAAGACTGTTTTGAATAATTAATTGGATTAAATTCACAATCACTCTTGAAAACTATGAAATTGATATGAAAGGCGAACAGATAAACAGCTGGTTCAAATGGTTTAGTGGATAACTGTCTATCGCTCTTCGCCCTACCACTTCAGTTTATTCTGGGAATGACGATGAACGACATCCGGCCGCAAGGACTGTGGCCGGTATTTTTTGAGGAACGTGGAACTTCCTCTTAATTGCTGTTGTCCCCAAGTTCACCCTGACCTGGGGTGCAACTACCTGTTAGGGTCCCAGCTATGGGCAAATATTTACTACCCCAAACTAAGGTCAAAACATTATGGAAGTATATAAATAGTTTGCTATAGCAAAATACCAGCAATACATTTTTGAAAAGAACATTAACATCAATACATTTTGGAAAAAAATATTACCAGCAATACACTTTTGAAGAAAATATTACCAGCAATATATTTTTGATAGAAATATTACCAGCAATACATGTTTGATAGAAATATTACCAGCAATACACTTTTGAAAAATATTACCAGCAATATTTTTGAAAAATATTACCAGCAATACATTTTTGAAAAAATTACCAATAATACCAATTTATAGTAGAACTACAAGCAATATAATTTTAGCAAAATGACCAACACTTTTATCTGTAGTCTAAGGCATACAATTACGTTCAAAATATTTAGATTTCGGCATTAAATAACCCATAGAGATTGATATGCCGATAATAACAAAACAGCAAACAAACCAATCAACCAACTACTTTTGGTGCAAATCTGAAAAATAATGAGATGCCTCCAGATAAGTCTTTGTGCCTTATTAACGACAGCTTATTAAAGATGGAATCGAAAATTACTTTTTAGAGACCTTGGTATGAAATCTTATACGGTAAGAACCTTCTAAGAAACGCACTCGAACATTAACACAATTTCCACTCAGGAAATTGTTCAGTATTTATAATAAAGACTTTTAATGGAGAAAGCTAGCATTTCGTGCAAAGCCATGTGTGGTAATTCCCTGGGAAGAACGATCTGCCGTCAAGTATTTCCGAAATGGTTTGTCTAATTACCGCTCAGCATTAAGTTAGTCGTTCTTTGCAAAACTCAGCTGAGTCTAGGAAAATTGCGTTAAAATCAGAAAGAGACGGGAGGGATTGCAAAGTGTACGCACAGCAACAAATAAAGGACAAAAATAATAGAAAAAATAAACTGAATAAAACTGATGTAAAGAAGAAATAAAAAGAAAACGGAAAATAAATAAAATAAATTATTCTGGTAAATATATTATAATAAGATCAGTTGATATTTATACAGATTTAAATTTAAGTTAACATCATTGGCGCCAGATTCAATTCTAATAAATTATCTTATGAACTTTCTTTTGCCCCTCATCTGAATATCATTGCCGTTAACATTTATTTATCTTATGTATATTGAAACCGACCACTGTGTGCGGTAGGTAGAAGGTTGGCTTGCAGATAATGCAGCGATCTTTCTGACAAAAAAAGGAACTAATCTTGAGACTCTATGGAGTCGATAAATGTCGCCATGTTTTATAAGCCCTTACACAATGTAGAATCCCACGTCGGATACATAGTGTAGGTTTTAAAATGTAATTTAACGAAGCAAGGTAGCCATTCCGTCCTCGAGAAGAAAAAACTGGAATGTGTTTGAAAAAAAAAATCAAGTTTGATTCACGATTGGTGCTCGCTGGTTTCCAAGTGTGTCTGTCTGTTAAGGCAGGTCGCCAATTCCTACCGCAGACGACCTGCTCAAACAGGTTATGTTTGCGCAACATCCACTAAGCCCGCCTGTTGTTTTTACTAGAATCATGTCAAGTGGACTTTCGTCAAAGCTTCTTGGAAATAGCTTATCATCTTTTGTATTTATCAGTTTGAATACAGAGTGACCGCTCAAACTATCAATCAAGATGTCTTCGTGTTGCTGAAAGATTTCTTCTGCCGAATTTCACTCGGATTGTTTGGGTCAATCTTTGGTGTGGTTCTAGGGCGTTTCCTAAAACTGCCGAACGCTGGGATTACATCCTCAAGTCGATATTTTCTACAATTGCATCTCTGATAAAACATGGTCATGATCGAAATAGTGACGTTCTAACAAGGCGTTCACATCAAGATTGATTAACTTACAAGAGAAACCCACGCTGAACGTTTTGGTGCCCTTTATTTGCACAATTACATAAAGCGAAATCGGTGAAACAAGAAAAGACCACATCAAATGCATAATTGAATCAACTAAAATACATCTCGTAATGTTACTTTCTTATTCATATCTCTTGTACATTCAATTTAGATATTCGGTCTCTCTA
The DNA here is from genome assembly GCA_964036315.1 of Acanthosepion esculentum. Classification (NCBI taxonomy): domain Eukaryota; kingdom Metazoa; phylum Mollusca; class Cephalopoda; order Sepiida; family Sepiidae; genus Acanthosepion; species Acanthosepion esculentum. The sequence goes on along the minus strand of OZ038490.1, from coordinate 98,090,906 downwards.
ACAGGAAGTAAGTTAAGTTTATTCTTTACCTTTTTCATCTTAAAATTATTATGACTGCTGTTAGGAAAGTTGCTCCATTGTAACGTGCTAGACAGATTTTCTCAGCAGAATCTATCTTGAAACTTTTTAACAATATCATTCGACCGTGCATTGAATATTGCTGCCTTATCTGGTTTCTTGCTTCTGCTATGTATCTAGATATTTTTAACACAATTCAAAGTAGTGTCTGCAATTACGTCGTTCCAATTCTGGCATGTCAGCTTACAGCCGTGAGGTACATTTCACTATTACGTTTACCAATAATACCAATAATATTTCCCTTTGATTTTCTATAAATATTTTCGTAGCAATTGTTCTGATAAAGTTTCCACTTGGACTCCTCGACTTCATGAATTTAAACGCAGATTGGCAGCTACGTCTCGACATTTTAGTCTGAATGCCAAATATAACCGTAAGTTCTGTTCCAATAATTTCTCGATTGTGGAAGTCTCTTCCTGCTTCTTTCTTTCCTGCCAACTACAATCTGTAAAAGTCTTAGAGGCTTTATTGCCTTGGTTGGAGTGAAATGATTAAAACAGATGATTTATAGCAAATTAAATTTTATAGCTAAATGATAATCAACATTATGGGAGTGTAGCTTTTAAAAATAATTTACAGTCGAAAAGGAAATTCTCTAAAATTTCCTCCCATTAAAACATAAGATATATAAACACTGGATTCGGTTGTCTTCAAACGTTATGACAATTCAACTTTTTTTATTCAATGAACAAATAGTCAATATTATGGTCGCATAATATGCGTTCGAATTCCTATCGCATTTTGTGCGACTATAATATTGACTATTTGTGAAACTATTTGGGGTGCTGATAAATAATAATAATAATTATAATTATAACGACTTGGAATATGAACGAAAATGAGATATTGATGAATAAACTAGCATGAAAATGGTTAAAAAATATCAAGAACTATAGATTGATAATTACTGGTTCCGAGAGAATCGAGATTTGGTTTGTGCGAACAGGCCAAGTGTTGACAATCTTCGGCAAACAATGCCTGAGAGATCAACATGAGGAGAATTAGGTTAAATACCAGTTCCAAATGAAATCATTTTACAAGGATGTCAGGATGGAAAACAATAAATTGAACACTCGGCCGAACGAATTGTCACCATAATGTGTGTTATAAAATTTTCCCTGGGAAAGTGTCTCTTGAGTCAAAGGCGAGAAAACCAATTGTTGTGTCAATTCACTTATAATAGATTTGGAATTATAATTTCTCATAATTTGTCTTCGACCGAATGTTGTAGGTGGTAGGTGCAGAAAAGCGATCAGGGAGGGAGGAGAAGCTGCCTCCACCCACTGAAGAGTATCGTGCACACCCGAGACATTAAGGAGGTTGAAAGAGATGTCCCTGCCCACTAGAAAACACTGGTAGGATATGGTAATAAGAGAAAGCAGAAGTAACCAGGCGCAGCGATGCATGCACCCATCTCCCATGACAGAATGTGAATTCCCCAAAATTATGAATTTAATTTCTCAGGTCCCAAAACAATGGATTTTTGTTTGAAATCAGAGGATTCCCCGAAACCCAACCTACATCTTACCCCACACCGGTTTCCAGTTGGAGTCCATAAATATGAATCCGCCAAAGCAATTCAGGCAGGTGACAGTTGAGAGCTGAGAAGGTAAATAGCGGAGGTCACTGAGAGATTGCACAACTCATGCCGAACACAAAATTCAGCCTTGAGCTAAACTTACCAAATCAGTAAAACAAATTTAGCTAACCAAAACGTACCAGCTTACCCAATTGTTGCGTCCAATTTAAGAACGGGTTGGGTCGACAAACACCTGTAAGCGAACACAACTACTAACGAACCATTGCACGCTGTATTTGATATAAAACTAGTAATAATGTTTATATATATATATTTCGAGTGCTGTTTTTTCCCCCAATTTTATTGTACGACTTGGCTTGACCTGGACCCCCACCCAGCACGAAGATACCTGCGACTAATCGATCTTGTCCTCTTTATAATCAATCAATCACAACGTGGGGTAAAGCAGGTCAGTATCGAAGAAATCACTCCATTGATCAAACCAGGATCGGCCCTTAAAGGTTACGTTTGATGTCGTGAACCAGGATCGACCCTGAAAGGTTATATTTGTTGCTGTCAAATCAGGATTGCCCCCGGGGTGATCACGACGAATGTGCTAGAATTTGTTCGTTGAATAAAAATGTTGACATTGTCATAAATTTTGGGGACAACCGAATCCAGTGTTCGTATAACTTAACTTGTATTTTAATGGGAGAGGCTTCATTTTCGACAGTACATATGTGTCCTGACATATTGATTCAATAAACCTGAAGCTCGCTTGATCAACAAGTAATATCAGATAAGAGGTAAATGTGTGACACTAAAGGAAAGTTTATTCCCTATTGCTTAAATGTATTAATTACATTTATGCTAGTCCTTGATGGCCCTTATTCTACATTATGAGAAAAGACAAGGGACTCATCAAACTTTCAACTTAAGTGAATAATCCATGATTATTCACATCAGTTGCACATGGTAGCTTGCACCAAATATCAAATATGAGCGTGTATGAAGAGCGAGGGAGAGGGGAAGAGGAGGTGGAGTTGAAAGAAAAAAAGAGTACCGTGGAAGGATGGGGACGAGGGAAAGAGGAGGCGGAGGGATGGAATAGTGAGAAAGTTTCATATATACATGCATAATCTCATCCTGAATATTTAAATATAAACTCAGAATACAGTGTTCCTATCTAGCCTATTCAAGAAATCTAATTTAATTATAAAAAAAACTCATTAAAACTTAATGAATGTATTAAACCTTTTCATTGTCCCTTTATATTAGAGTACCTTAGTTTTTGGAAGAAAGCTGCAAATATGAATCGCAATAACTATCAGACTCATTATTCAGGATGATGATCCCAAAACATAAAAAATAGCAGCGTAAAACAAGGAAGTGTTTTCTCCATAACTTGTTCAACTTCTACGGTGACGTTATCGTAAGGGAGCTGGAGACCCTAAAATGATTTATCATCGGTGGGCGTAAAGTTAACAATATAAGATATGCAGATGATACGGTGTTGATGGCTGATACTTTAAGAAAACAAAACGACCTCCCAGACAAGAGAGTAAAAGAGACAGAAAAGGTCTAACCATCAAAAGCAAGAAAACAGCTAGAGAAAAACCCAAGATGCGAGCTACGAATTATTGATCCCAACACTAAGCAAGTACAGAAGTTTAAATCACTAGGAAGCGTTTTAACAGAACGTGGAAATAGTTTAAAAATCTTGCTTTCTTACCATATATCTGTGGGTGTGTCCTTAATATTTGTCTACCGTAGACAGAGCTATTTGCTCAATCATTTAAAAAAAATGAATGTTTCCGGAAGAACGAAAAAATGACGTGAGTTTTATTTCATACAGTCAGAACATGCTAAAAAGCGTAGGAATATGTTACATCGTTCTAGTCACAGTTGTCACTCTTACAACGTTTTGTCAGTTGACTCTCTGACCTTTATAAAGTATATTTCGATCAGGTTAACTTTCAGTGAACAAGACAGAATTTAAAAAAACTAAATGAGATATACATAGACAGGGACCGTAAAATTAGAACATTCTACACCTGGAGATTAAAAGAAGCGTTCCGTACTTTATATATTACAAAAAAAAAAACAACATACAAATCCAGGGTTTTTTTTTTTCAAGAGATTGTCTTTTTTTTCATGTTTCAGGGAAGGTTTTTCGTCACAGCAGCTATTCACAAAACGGTCTTCTGTACAGACTAGGGTTTCACGGACTGGTTGCTAGGAGATGCATACTAGTTAGGGAAGAGGAAAGAGAATTAATCAAACGGGAATCTATAATAGCTTCATGTCTCGCACATCTCGCCTGTGGAAATCCCTTCCCTATTCCTTTTTCCCTGACAAATATAATCTCCAACTATTTAAGTGTAACGTCAATCGACATCTCCAGTTGCCTTGATCTATCCACTTCCCTTCTCCACATCCTTTCACCTTTTATTCCTATCTGCTCTCGCTCCAAATCTTCTGTAACCCCCTTGCCTTGATCGATCCACTATCTTTCTCCATATCCCCTCCTTTACATCTCCTATCTGCTCTTCCTCCAAACCTTCTGTAAGCCCTTGCATGCTAGTGGCTTCCAGCCTTGCTTGGGGTGATAAGATTAAAAAATATATATATATAAATTAAGGAAGTAGAAATCGAGAAAAAAGTGTAATTCTGCTGATAAACAAAGAAAATCGAGAAATAGCTGAATTGAATTACCCAGTTAGAAACATAACACGTGGCTGAATGCGAAAGGGAATTACAAATATCTATGAATACAAAAATCCGATTCAATGACGCACAAAAGCAGAAACCAACCAAGAATATTGAAGATGTACAAGGTAAAATGGGCGAACGACAATCCAATGCCCAAAACAATATTTATGCAATAGAAATACCAAAGATGTATTCATAACAAGATAATGAGAATCATTCCTAAACTAAACACAGAAGGTTACGCGAGTTCCGCCTCAGTTAGATTGTGAACATGCGTAACAGGAACTGTGCGTTTTCAGAGAATGCCAAATATGGCTAAAAAAAAACTTTTAACTGCCGATTAGTTAAAAATGTGTGGCTAGATACACGCAAAACCATCGAAAGTTTCCTAACAGTTTCGTTCAAAAAATCTCAATCACAAGGCTTGAGTCAAGACGTACTATCGTTCATACACACTTTCTAAAGATGTCACAAGTTAGGAAGATATTATCAAGTCACCTGTTCAAGAAACC